>JAQZBX010012207.1:0-41588 GCA_029593785.1 Cabassous unicinctus | reverse complement strand
AAAGAAATAAATAACAAAGATTAGAGGAGAAATAAATGAAATTAAAATTTTTTAAAAAAGAGAAAATCAACAAAACCAAAAGCTGGTTCTTTAAGAAAATCAATAAAATGGACAAATCTTTAACAAGACTAACATAGAAAAAAGAGAGAAGATGCAAATAAAAAATCAGGAATGAAAGGCGGACATTACGACCCACCCCACAGAAATAAAAATGATCATAAGAAGATATTATGAGAAATCATATCGCAACAAATTAGAAAACCTAGATGAAATGGACAAATTGTTAGAAGTGTACATACAATCTACACTGACTGTGCAAGAAGTACAGGAACTCAACAAACCAATCACAAGCAAAGAGATTGTATCAGTTATCAAAAATCTTCCAACAAAGAAAAGTCCAGGATCACATGGCTTCACAGGTGAATCTACCAAACATTTCAAGAAGAATTAATACCAATCCTTTTTAAACTCTTCCAAAAAACTGAAGAAGAGGTAAAATTACCCAACACATTTTTTGAAGCCAACATCACCTAATGCCAAAGCCAGATAAAGATACTACAATCTCTCTAATGAATATAGATGCAAAAATTCTCAGCAAAATATTTGCAAATAAAATCCATCAGCATATAAAAACAATTATACATCATGATCAAGTGGGTTTTATTCCTGTTATGTAAGGGTGGTTCAACATAAGAAAATCAATTAGCATAACACACATGAACAAATCGAAAGGAAAAAAACACATGATCATCTTGATTGATGCAGAAAAGGCCTTTGATGAAATCCAGCTTCTGTTCTCAATAAAAATGCTACAAAAGATAGGTTTAGAAGGAAAGTTCCACAGCATAATAAAGGGCTTATATGAAAATCCCACAGCCAACATCATATTCAATGGGGAGAGGTTGAGGGTGCCCACTGTCACTGCTGTTATTCAACATTGTGCTAGAAGTTCTAACTACAGCAAGTAGGGAAGAAAAAGAAATAAAAGGCATCCAAATTGGAAAAGAGGAAGTAAAACTCTCCCTATTTGCAGATGACATGATCCTATATTTAGAAAATCCCAAGACATCTACAACAAAGGTACTAGAGCTAATAAATGAATTCAGTAAATTGACAGGATACAAGATCAACATGCAAAAATTAGTAGTCTTTCTATACACTAGTAATGAGCAAGCTGAGGAGGAAATCAAGGAAAACATTCCATTTACTATAGCAACAAAAAGACTCAAATATCTAGGAATTCATTTAACCAGGAATGTAAATGATCTGTATTCACTGCTAAGAGAAATGAAAGAAGAACTGAACAAATGAAATGGCATTCAATGTTCAGGGACTGGAAGATTAAACATTGTGAAGATGTCAATTCTACCCAATTTGATTTATAGATTCAATGCAATACCAATCAAAATTCCAACAGCCTACTTTACAGAAATAGAAAATTCAATTACTAAATTTCTTTGGAAGGGAAAAGGGTCCCGAATAGCCAAAAACATCCTAAAAAAGAATAGCAAAGTTGGAGGACTCACACTCCCTGACCTTGAAGTTTATTATAAGATACAGTTGTCAAAACAGCATGGTATTGTCATAAAGATAGACACATTGATCAATGGACTCATTGAGAGTGCAGAAATAGACCTTAATCTTTACAGTCAACTGATTTTAGATAGGCCTACCATGTCCGCTTTTCTAGGACAGAACAGTCTCTTTAATAAATGGTGCTGGGAGAACTGGATATTCATAACCAAAAGAATGAAGAGACCCCTATCTCATACTCTATATAAAAACAACTCAAAGTGGATCAAAGACCTAAACATAAAAGCCAGGACCATAAACTCCTAGAAGATAATGTAGGGAAACCTCTACAAGACCTTGTAGTAGTTAGAGGTCTCTACCCAAAGCACAAGCAACAAAAGAAAAAAATAGATAATTGTGACCTCCTCAAAATTAAACACTTGTGCACCTCAAAGGACTTTATGAAGAGGGTAAAAAAGGCAGCCTACTTAATGGGAGAAAATATTTGGAAATCGCACATCTGACAAGGGTCTAATATCCATGATATATAAAGAGATCCTACAACTCAACAATAGAAAGACAAATGAACTGATTATATAATGAGCAAAAGGCCTGAATAGACAATTTTCTAAAGAAGAAATACAAATGGTGAAAAAAGACATGAAAAAAATGCTCAGCATCATTATCTATTAGGGAAGTGTAAATCAAAGCTACAATGAGATATCATTTCACACCTACTAGAATGGCCACTATTAAAAAGACAGAAAACTAATGAAAGGTAGAAAACTACCTGTGTTGGAGAGGATGTGGAGAGATAAGAATTCTTACTCACTGCTGGTGGGACGGTAGAATGGTATAGCCACTATGGAACTCTGTTTGGCAGCTCCTAAGGACATTAGATATAGATCTACCATGTGACCTGGCAATACCGCTACTAGGTATATACCCAGAAGAACTGAGAACAGTGACATGAACAGACATCTGCACACTGATGTTCAAAGTGACAAATCCTTAACAAGATTTTACACAATTGTCAAAAGATGGAAACAACCCAGGTGTCCATCAACTGATGAATGGATAAACAAATGGTATATACACATAATGGAATATTATTCAGCTGTAAGAAGAAATGAAGTTGTGAAGCATATGATAACATGGATGAAATTATGTTGAGTGAAACAAGCCAGGCACAAAAGGACAAATATTGTTTGACTTTGCTATTATGAACTAAATATAATGAGCAAACTCGTGGCGTTAATAGCTAGAATATACATCACCAGAGAAAAGAATGTAGTTAGAGAATGGAAAGCTGAGGTTTAATCTGTTCAGAATTGGTAAAAAGTTGTTTGTAAATGTTTGGAAATGAATAGAAATGGTGAAAGCACATCATAGGATTTGTAATCAGTAGTGCTAACCTATGGGTATGATAGTGGTTTGTTTTTGTTGGTTTTTTTTTTGAGTAACGAAAATGTTCTAATATTGATTGAAGTGATGAATGCACAACTCAGTGATTATACAAAAGCCACTGATTGTACACTTTAGATAAATTGTACGGTTTATGAACAACAACAACATAAATATGGTAGGTTGGGTGAAAAATACACCAAATGTAAGTTATGGACTATGTTAGCAGTAATACTTTGAATATGCTCTTTCATAATTTGTTACAAATGTCTCACAAAAATTCAAGATATTTGTGGTGGGGTAATGTATGGGAGCTCTGTATGATGTTATGCATGTTTGTTTTGAAAGTTCACAACTTTTATTATACATGAACATATTGTTTATGTATGTTCATGTATGAATGATATACTTCAATAAATTGTTTTTAAAATGAAAAACCACTTTGTTTTAATAAGAGAATCTCTTCTTGAGCTAAAATTTTAACAAAAAATTAAGCTCTAGATGTGAAACAGTTACAAACAGTGCAGCTATTTTGGAAGCTGAAGAAATGAAACTACTTGAACGCTTTCCTCAAGGCCTTCATTGTCACCTGAGACACTAGAACATGATTTGAAAGCCAGTGATTTTATTTTCTTACCTATGTATCTCTAGAAGGATTGCAAAAAACTGATAATGTTAATTGCTTGGGGGAAGAGAACTGAGTACTTGAGAAACAGGTTTGGGAAGGAGACTTTTCATTGTAAATGCTTTTGTAGTTTTTGAATTTTGTACAGTGTGAATGTATTATCTATTAAATTAATTAATTTACAAAGAAAGTCAGTTAAAAAAGAACTTCTCCACCAAACACACACATGCACACATACTCCCACATTTACTGGTAGAGATAATAAATGCACTAGGATTTCACAGAATTGGCAGCTAATAGTGGCTCCAAAGGTCAAGACTTGAGATGAGCTCCCAGAGATTAGTAGATTAGAGATGGGGGAAAGGTAAGGATATTTCAAGATAGGAGCAGCATGAATGAATTTTGAAATTGGAAGTAAACATGGCATATTGGGAAATGGTGAGGATGTTGATCTAGATGTCACAGAGAGTTTGGGAAATAGCTGAAGGTTGGTAACGAGTTGAGTATGAGTTTTATAAAATAATTTCATATAGTTTTAAAAGGTTTTCTTGTTTAAAGCCATTTTTTTTTGCATTTATTATCTCATGTGATCCTTGTAACATTCTGTCAAGTAGAAAGTGAAGATGGTATCTTCATTTTATAGATGAAGAAATAGGATCAGGGAGATTAACTGACATGCCTACGGTTCTGAGCACCTGAGCCATATAGATCTGTATGCTATGTAACTATGAACATCTTCTCCAAATGTCCATCAGGTATCTGAAACCTGCTCCTCCTCATGCATTCATTGCTTCATTCATTAACGGTGCCACCATTCAATTAGAAATCCAACACTGAAGAAACAGCCATCCTAGACTCCCCACCACCTCACTTGCCTCCTGTTGGTCATCAAATCATTTCCATTTTCCCTAACAAAAGTCTATTGGTTCTAATACAAACTTCATCAATTTACTCCCAGCCTAAAGTCCTTCCCATAAAATACAGAATAAAGTTCAAACTCTATAGCATAATGTACCATCTTTTAAAGCCTGACAATTGCTTCTTACCTAGCCTCACTTCTTACTACACCTTTTTGAATGTTTTGGCCACATTAAGCCACTTGCCATTGTCCAAATACGTGTTTTCTTCGCCCACCTACATGGCTTTTGCTAGTGCTGTTAACTGCCTGGAATGCCCTTCCTCACTCCCATCTGTGCCCTCATTGGTCTGGCTCCCTACTAGTCTTCAAGACTTTATTCAATGACTAGGCTTTCATGGCCTCCTCTAGCAGAAAATAGAGTTGAGGAAGACTGCAGATGAGGTGTGTCTTCCTAATGCTTTCAGGCAGCCATTTAACCCACTATGATTTGTTTATTACGTGTCTCTTTCTTGACTGGGAGCTTTTGAATGGCATAGACTCTTTTTTTTATTTTTTTTTAATTTTACCAGGAGGTCCCGGGGATCGAACCCACGTCCCTCCATATGGGAGACGGACGCCCAACCATTTGAGCCACATCCGCTCCTTAGACTCTTAGTTTTATTATATCTCAAACTCTTCACAGTGAATGTCAATCACATGGAAGGCCTGCAGAAGACTTGCTGACTGGGTAAATGAATGATTCATAGGGATACAGGTCGGAAGACATTTTCTCTGGTCAACACGGATAGTGGTACATGTACCATGGTGGTAGAGTTCTACTCTTGTACAAATTTATTCAATCCTCTCTTCCTCATGGAAGGATGCTTCTTCCCTATCCCATTGATTTTGGGCTTGGCCTTGAGTAGTGAGCAAATGGGACATATGCCACACCCAAACTGTGGCTTTAAGAGGCTCATTCTTTCCCTCTGGCACAAGAATGACACACTTCAGATCTGGGCTGCTCCTTTTAGCCTCGGGGCTAAGATGAAGAGACATGCAGAGCAGAGCCACAGAGAACTTAGGTCATATGTAACGTGAGTGAGAAATAAACATT
Organism: Cabassous unicinctus; assembly: GCA_029593785.1. Taxonomy (NCBI): domain Eukaryota; kingdom Metazoa; phylum Chordata; class Mammalia; order Cingulata; family Chlamyphoridae; genus Cabassous; species Cabassous unicinctus. The sequence goes on along the minus strand of JAQZBX010012207.1, from coordinate 36,095 downwards.
TTTGGTTTGTAAGCTGCTGAGATAGTTGGATTTTTATTTTGGCTAAACAGATTAATGGTTATAATGATAACAAAAGCCAGGATGTTTGTAAGAAGCATTCTGAATGGGGTACTCCTTGATGCTTACAAAAAGGTTGTTTTGAGCTTTTAGAGTTTGTGATGATGTTAGGACACCTCCATGTGGTGATATCTTGTAAAATGATGATGCTATCACATAGCAGAATGCCTGGCACATCACAATAACCACTCGAATGTTATTGTTTATTTAAACTGAACTCTTAAATGGGTGCTTAATTAAGGGTCAGAGCTGGAGACTAAAGTTTTACAGCCATCGTTATATGACAATGGGATTTTCCACGTGATGGAAAAACTGTTTCAAAGGTAGAGTAGAGGGCCAAGAACTGATGCTTGTGGAATGCACTAGGCTGGATTTAAAAAGAGGAAAAGGAACTATATAGAAAGAACAAACTCAGAAAAACATAACGACACAATATTACAGGAACAAAAGGAGAACACTGTTCAGAAACTTGGAGTTGTCAACAGTCTCAAAGGTGACGATGATTAAACAAAGAGTTCTGTGAAAAGAGAGAAGTCCTAGGGTGTCATTACAGAGGGTCTGTATTTTTAGACAGACAGCTTTCCTCAAAATGCTATTGTACCTTTATATTTCTATCCAGCTTTTAAATAATTCTTGCAGTGAGACCAAATAGATTACCCAGTCCTAAAGCATCCTGCAGTCTTCACTGCACTGCCCTTATTAACCCATGTGATCGACATCTTAGTTCTCTTTTATGATTTGACTCTTTCTTGCTTCCTATTTTTCTGTTTGTGTGTATTTCTTTTCACCCATATCAGGCCTTCCTGCTGATTTCCATTCTACTATCCCTGGTGACATAACCCAAATTTGTCTATCTTAGGAGTCCAGACTATGGGTCACAATCCTGAAAACCCTTCCCTGTTCTTGAGAATGTGTCTGATTTTTTTTAAACAAACAAGCAAACAAACAAACAAACAAACACAAAACAACTAAATTGTAGTCACCTGATATTTCTGCTCAGTGCACATGCATTTCAAACATGCTGAACTCTGGCTACAATTTTACTGCCATCTGTTCTTCCCTTTAGACATTCAAATGGTCAGACTGTTTGGGACCTCATTGTTCTCAACCCCATAATGTTCTACATAATTTTTCCTTACTACTCCTTACTTTGTTTCATAAATGATGAAATAAAAAATTGTTAATGTTTCTTATAAGCATTATTGAAATATTCCTTCATCTGCTTCTTTTGACCACTAGCACTTTGAGTGTTACCTGAGTGAATTCATCATTATTACCTATACAGAGGAGCTTTATACATTTTGTTATTCTTTTCAATTTCCTTTTTGTCATATTTTACCTTTACATAGTTTGTTTTCTGTTTAATTTAAAAGATACTATTTGCTTATCACCACACTCAGAAAGTAGGGAAATATAAAGGCTACTTCAACATATGATTTAATCCATATTCATTATTATTATATAAATGTGGTTTTTTTGTGTGTCTTAAAACAACACAAATTTATTGTTTTATAGTTTTAGAGGCCAGAAGTCCAAAATCAATCTCACTGGGCCAAAGTCAAGGTGTCAAGCAGGGCCAGTTCCTTCCAGATGCTCTAGGGGAGGATCCTTTTTCTTTTTCTTTTAAACAAATAAATTTTATTGGTACATATAATAAAGCATACAGTTCATCCAAAGTGTACAATCAGTGGTATTTTGTATAACCAAATAGTTGTGCATTCATTACTTTAATCATTATTAAAGCATTTTCATTATTTCAATAATAAACAAAAAACAGACAAATAAGTAAATCAGAAAATTCTTCACCTTTCAATCTCTCTCTGTTTCCCCTGCTATACATAGCTGCTATTTCTGGCTATTCTTGCACAATTTAGTAGTTTTATTGAGATATATTCACATACCATATGATCTATCCAAAGTGCATAATAATGGCTTTTAGTATAATCACAATGTTGTGCATTCATCACCACAAAAAATTTTAGAACCATTTACTCCAAAAGGAAAAACTCCACACCTCTTAGAATGCCTTCCCCAGCCCTACATCTAATCTAATTTCACCTGTATAAAATGATTTACATTTTATATAAATGGAATCATACAATATGTTACACAATATATTTAGTTCATAGTAACGCAATTATATAATATTTGTCCTTTTGTGTCTGATTGTCCTCCAGGTTCATCCATGTTATAACTGTAGTCCTAGACAGCTCAGTGTATGCTTTTTAATTGAGATCATCTAGTGAATAGCATATGTATGGCAACCACCTTACTGGACAATTAAATTAAAATTTTTTTGCTTAAATGTATTAATACCCTATGGTTAAACAGTTTCATTTATAAAAATAATTTTGATTAAAAAAGAGATTATTGTTCAAATTATAAAAATAATTCAGTATATTGAAAATCGAGGCTCAAGAGATTCATAAACTGCTTACCATTTCACTGCTTCTTTAAAAAGTCTTCATATTTGATTGATTATATTAAAAAGTAGGAGTGGAAGAAGGTTTCATTAACTTGTAATGGGACAAAGGATGCCCTCTACTATCAAATTCTGTTGTATGTCATTGTGATAAATAGCAGCAGTTTGCTTTTTTTAATGGATGGTAAGAAAATTATAAAATGTCAGTAAATTTTAAATTTTTCTCTTTATTTTTAAAAAAGTTTTAGATTACATAAAAGTTACATAATACAGGGGATTCCCATATACCCCACCCCCTCCCCCTCTCACATTTTCCCCTATTATAATAACATCTTTCATTAGTGTGGTACATTTGTTACAATCGATGAACAAATATTGAAGTATTGCTACTATGGTCTATAGTTTACATTATAGTTTACACTTTGCACTGCACAATTTTATAGGTTTTGACAAAATGTTTTATGGCCTGTATCTGTCATTGCAATATCATACACAATAATTCCAATGCTCCAAAAATGCCCTATGAGTAACTATTTTTAAAACTGATAAAAGGACTGACATGGTTGCTTGTGTACATTTTTTCTTTCTTCATTGAATGAATAAATGTTTTTTCTATAGATGAGAAAATGTCTAATCTTTTTTTAACATGTAAGACCATATAAAATGAAAAAGAAAATGAAAAGCTATTTAACAGAACTGTTAAATAACTTATAGTTGGGGAACAGGTATGAGTCAGTGGTTTGCGGGTCCTGGGTTCAATGCCCGGTACCTCCTAAAAAATAATAGTAATAACTTATGGTATAGCCATAGTGTAGAATTTTATATTTTTAAAAAAATTCATTTTATTTAAAACTTTCTGAAATTTCCAAAAACGATTCCCACCAAGCAACAACTCCCCCTTCTCCTCTTCCCCTATCCCCTGCTAACCTCTAATCAAATTCTGTCTCCACAAATTTGCTACAACTAGCTATTTCATATAAGTGAAATTGTTTTTAGATTCTTGGGCTGCTCAAAAAAATACCATGCAATGGTTCTGCTTAAACAATGGGAATTTAATGCTCACAGTTTTGAGATTAGGAAAAGATCCAAGTCAAACATCTCCAAAGCAATGCTTTCTCCCCAAAGACTGTGGTGTTCTGTGGCTGGCTGCTGGCGATCCTTGCTCCAGAGCTTGTCACATGGCAAGGCACATGGCAGCATCTCCTGGTCCCTCCATTCTTTTCCAGGTTCCGTTGATGTTCAGCTTTTTGCTTCCTGTGGCTTTCTCTCTGTCTGTCATTCTGCTTATAATGGACTCCAATAATAGAATTAAGACCCATTCTGATTGACAGGGGCCACACATTAACTGAAGTAATCTCATCAAAAGGTCCTACTTGCAATGGGTTCACACTCACAGGAATGGATTAGGTTTAAACACATGTTTTTTCTGGGTTACATACGAGCTTCAAACCACCACAGAAATCATACAGTGTTTCCCCTTATGTGCCTTGTTTATTTCACTCAGCAAAGGGTTTTCAAGTTTCTTCCATGTCCCAGAACTTCATTCCTTCTTCTTTTTTTAAAAAATAACAACTTTATTTTAATTTCGCAAAAATAAAAGAACAGAAAAAAGCAGCTGAACAAGTTATGGAAACATTACTCCTAAAAAGCTCTTTTTCAGGCACTTTTATCTTGTCTAATTCCAACTGCTAACTCAGTTGTTCCTCTAGTGTTCTGAAAGTTACACAGATGGATATAGATTAGTTAAATGATGTAGTTAAGGTGTCCTTATTAATGAAAAAAAATGAAGAGGAAAAAAATGCTTAATTATGTTAATATCTCATAAACCCATTTTCTATTTTTTTACCTTTAGAATTAATGTAGTACCAACTTTGCTTTTGCTACAAAAACATTACAATATTGTGTTAACTAAAGCCCATAAATTACATTAGTTATATTTTCTCCATGTATCATCACACTCTTAACACCCTGTAGTAGAACATTCCTGTATTTATATTATTAACCACAATCCTCATCTACTTTCAAAATCATTGTTATGCATTTCCAATTTTATCCTCCAGCTGACCTCCAACTAACGTTAATCTTCCTAGACTATTCGTTTCAGTCAGTCTTTTTCACAGCCGGATAATATTCCATTGTGTGTATGTACCACACTTTGTTTATCTATTCATCTGTTGATGGATACTTGAGTCATTTCCACCTTTTGGCTATTGTGACTAATGCTGCTATGAATATTGATTTACAAGTATCTGTTTGGGTCTGTGTTTTCAATTTCTTTGGGTAGATACCTAGGAATGGATTTGCCAGGTCATATGGTAATTCTATAATCAACTTTTTAAAAAACTATTAAATCTGTTTAGTAAAGAATTTTGATCATACAAAACAATAACAGTTTACAGCAATTTGAGTGCTGGATATAACATCAGAGTCAAAGGAGGTGACTCAGGCACTCTGAGACCTTCCCCCATACCCAGAGAAGACCCTGGGCTTTGCACAGGGGCTGCAGCATTTTACATCCCCACCAACAATGAGTGACAGCTCCAGTTTCCCCACATCCTCTACAACACTGGTGACTTTCTTTTCTCTGCCTTTCTCATTTGATATTTCTTTTTATAGGCTTTCCCAATCAGTTATAAAATAATAAGGCAACACTTTTCACCATTTAGCATCAGAGCAGAATACTAAAACACTGTAGTTTTTTCTTTCCCTTAAGGCTCCTTTTTAAAAAAATTTTTAGGCGGTACCAGGGATTGAACCAAGGACCTCGTACTTGGGATCAGGCGTTCAATCACTGAGCTACATCTGCTGCCCATCCTACATTTTGAATAAACACCAAAGGCAGAGTAACTTAAGACTCTGACTTTCTAATAATAATTTTTAAATTTATTAATATTTTTCATCATAATTATAAAATGAATTTAGATTTGATTCATCTGCTTTTAAGATTATAGTCACAATAACTGGAAGAAGTCATAAAATTGGCCTTTTTTTTAATGAAAAAGGAAAGCTTGTTTTAAAAATCAGCTGTTGACAATGACCAGATTGTTATCCGTTGCCAGCAAACAAGGCAAAGCATATGCACAAAATACCCATAATTACTTGATAATAAATCATTTTAATGATTATACTCAAAATTGTAAAATGAGGATGTCACTCACTGATGTGGAAAATAACAAAGGCTCAGACTCATCAGATCTATTACCCATATGTGCCTGGCTTCTAAAGGTCCATTGTTATTCTTTTAAGGCAGATATTTCCTTTGTATTGTTCAATCTAGCAAATAAAGTCAGTTGATGTGATCAAGGTATATAGATCTAGTACTCAAAATTATTAGGAATATGTATGACTTTAAATGTCCTGCTTTTGAAAAATGGTTGACCATTTCCTCTTTGAATCTCTTTTCTTGATTCCCAACCTAAATATTCAACAAAGGAAATATTAAGTCATTTATGTTCATATGGCAAAATACTATTAGCTATTATATATACATATGAAAATATGTGAGGAAGGAACTTAAAACTGAGGAAAAGGATCTGCCTAAATTCAATGGAAAAGCCTTTTAATGGAAATTAAGCCACAAAGTCTTTAAGGAAAGGAATTTCAAGATTTAAGATTTTAATAAGTGGAGCATTTCTAGTTGATGATAAGGTCTTGAGCTTGGATATGGGAATGTGAGGCAAAACTGAAATGGAGGTCATTGCAACTGAGAAAGACAGACAACTGTAACATTAGGTAATTGGATGTGTTGTCCACATGAATATGAACACTTGGGCTAATGGCAGGAGCTGTAATGAAGTAAGACCTTTATGTCGGTGTCAAAATCCTTAGAGTGTGGTTAGAGCTGGGATGGGACTAGGAGGAGGAAAGAGGAATAATGTAATCTCGAGGCCAAAGGAAGGATGACAGCATCAAAAAGGAATACAGAAGGATAAAGCAGAAAAGCTTGAGATTCAAAAGAAAGGGATTTTTAAAAAGAAGTGCTTCCTACTGGTTTGAAATGATTTGAAAGTACCCTTGGAGTTAGGACAATGACAGCTCTTCTTTCAGCTGGTAGTACACAGAGTGGGGGAGAAAGTACATTTTTTTTCTAGAAGTACATGTAGGAAAAACAGGAGAGATAAGATTTGAACAACTGGAAAGGAATGGTAAGATATTTCCATCGAGGGGATTAATATGATCCTGGAAGTGGAGGAGAAAAAATGTTCAATAATTCGATCAGATCAAAAGTTAATGGAGAGGGAAGGTACAGGATAATCGGGAAACTACTGAGACCTATTGTGGTGAATTTTGAATATAACTTTGACCTGTAAGAGAGTGGTTCTCATTTATTCCCCACTCCCCATTGTGTTTCACCTGATAGAGAAAAAAAAAGAAACTGAAATATAGGATATACCCACCAGTAATTGTCACTGTACTAGAAAAATAAAAAGATTAAGAATTATGTGTCTGCTTGTAACTACATCTTTCTCTCCTAGTGATCTTAAAAGACTCAAGCGTGTTAGTTATATAAACCAGTCCAGTTAAGACCTCTTGTCTTAAGGAATTTGAAGGTATTGAAGGTTTATTAGTAAAGAAAGAAAAGAACTTGATAAAAGCAATACTTTACAAATTAATCTAGAGGAAGTGTTCAGAATGAATTAAAAGTTAGATGAAATGAAGACTGTAAGTAGTTTAGTCATAGGAAAAGAAGACTTAACAGAGCTCAGGGACTAATTGGAAATGATGGGTGAAAATGAGAGAATTAAATCATCAGTGTTTTAGTTTGCCAAAGGACTGCCAATGCAAAATACTAGAAATGGGTTGGCTTTTATATAGGGGATATCTTTGGGGGTAGAAGCTTACAGTTCTAAGGCTGTGAAAAGTCCAATTCAAGGCACCATAAGAAGTGCTTTCTCACCACAGTCAGCTGCCACGTGGTGAAGCAAGATGGCCGACGAACTCCTGGAGGTCTCTGCCTTTCTTCAGCTGTTGGCAAACCAGACCCTGGGTTTGTCTCTTACTGGGCTTTCTCTCAGTCTCAGTGACTCTGAGCTGCAGCCTATTAGTCATATGGCTCATCTCTCTCAAGGTCTCAGCTTTTTTGGCCTCTAGGGGGCTTCTCTCCTTGCAGCTCAGCTTTGGGTGAAACCTTTCTCTCACATGGCAGGATCAAATATGGTGGCTTCCTTTTCCTGTGTCTCCGTTTTTGTCAGACCCAGCAGGTTGGCAGAGACTCAACCTGAGTCACGTCTCACTGATGTAGTCTAATTGAAAGGGTCCCATACCCACAGGAATGGATTATTTCACAAGCATCGTCTTTCTCTGGGATTCATAAAATAATTTCAAACAGCCTCAATCAGTATAAAATAGAAAACAAGCATAGCCACTAGTGAAATCAAGGACTCAGAAGTTTGTCTTAGAAGTAGGATGATATTCAAAATATTTAGCACTCAACTATCAAAACTAGAGATCAGCTGATCAGAAAGGACACCAGCTATAAACAACAAGTATGGCTACTCTGGTGCAATCCCACTGAGAAGCAGCCCTGTCCAAAGGTCACATAGATATTGATCATTCAAAAAAAACCAAAAAACAAAAAATTAAGGAATATATTCCCCAGGAAAAATTTCAGAGCTCGATGAATACATACAGCTGACAAATGGTTGATTGAGAATTCAAATACTATTTTTTTTTTTTATCCCAGGAATTCTTCCTATTTTACCTGTTGTAAATGCTGCATATCATTTTTATTTATCCTTCTCTCCCCCATTTTTCCCTCCCTCTTCCTCTTCGTTCCTTCCTTCAGCAATCATTTGGAGAGCATCGATAATTGAGCATTATATCATGTATCCACTACAATAAAGTTATCTATCTGCCTTTATGTCTGATTTTTCACTCCAGGTCTTTAGTCTTTCCCTTTAAAGTAGACTCAATTGCTTAATGATAAGAGAATAGGACGTTAATAAATACAAAGGAAAATCTTAAGAACTTTGTTTGCTAAGAAATTACAATAGCTTGGTATTGAATGTTACTCAATTATTAGTAGCTTAGATGTGCTTTGTGAATTCAGCTCCATGGAATGAAAATAAAATACTTTTAGGATAGAATTGTATAAAAGAATTTCAAGAACAAGGGTTCTTAGATAATTTCTTTTTAACTATTCATGCAACTGAAAGGACACAGGTTAGCACAGCAATCATCACTGCTCCAAGTGGAGATACTAAGTACTTAGTGAAATTTTGTAAACTTTAAAAGTGTCTAGCTTTTATTTCCCAGATAGTTTATGAAAATATACAATTCACATTCATGTATTTTTTTGTCTTATACTTTCAAAACATTGGGGTTAGAAAATTGAGAATAAATGTAATATCAAGTAGTGGTTGATACAAGGATATGCTGCAATCAAAGTGCTTTTTACCTTTTAACTACAGAATTCAGAATTCTAAGACTCTAAAGCTAAACTTCTCTCTCTTCTTAGTTGAGAATCCTCTTAGTTAAGAATTTTACTTATAGTTTAAATGATATACTTTTGGCCACAAAAGGTATAACAGCACTACTGTTAAACCCTTTCATAATGATCATCAGTGATGTCCTAAGCACTTTAAATACTTTATCTCATTTTAATCTTCACAGCAACTCTATGAAGTATGCATCACCCTGTTTTGTAAAGATGCAAATCAAGACTTAGAGCCTTGTTCAAGACCACACAGATGGTAAAAACAAATCGAGGACTTGAACTCTGGCCTGTAGCTCAAAAGCTCAAAAACTCTACTTCTACTCCCTGTTCCTTGTTAAAATAGCATCGTGTTTAAGATAAGAAAAGAATATCTTTTTCTGAGCCAAAACTTTTTCAAATATATAATTGCCAATATTTTTTTCTTTATAAATATATTTGATGGTAATATCTACCCCAATATGACTTGAAGAAATACAATATTAAATTAAATATTTTAAATTCACCTCAAACACCAAGAATTATGCCTTGCTTGCTCTGATGAAAGAGAATTTAAAATGAAGTAACATCACTGTATTCATTTGTAAATAACAGACTGCAGCCAACTGTTTCTTAATTGCCCAGACTGTTGATAAATAATCCCATCCTGCTGCTCTCCACAGACAATTTGCTTTGGATCAGACCAGACAACTCAAATAACACTAATTACAGTGAACCCTTTTATATGAATTCCTGTTTGTCAGAGAAAGGAGACCCCTTATATAAAAGGATAAGGCCACTTTCTCCGATTTTTGCTAGAAACAACACTTACTACCTGTGTCATGTTATATTATGATTATATATGTGTGAATGACTTTTGATTGAATAAAAATGGATAAAGTTTGATATAGTGTTGGAAAAGTATATATTTCATTGCTTTTACTGTTGATTGTACCATTATGGATTATGTTAATTTTGTATTTCTAATTAAAAGATAGAGCAGATGTGCAAATTTTCTTTAAAGCAATATTTTCATTGAAATAAGCTCTGTTGTTAAATGATTATTACTACAACAGAGACTGGTGTATTAATAGATAAATGTGTCTTTACTAAAAATAAACCAAGACTTTAGGAAGTCTTCACTGTATCAGGGGATTTGCTGTAACATAATATCATTATATTTATGATTTTATGGTCCTAAAATGAATATTAAATGAAACAAAATTCCCAAGGATTACTCAGGAGGCAGCTAAGTACATAACATTTGTACAGATGGTTGGAAGGCACAATTTTGCTCCATCACTGCATCCATATCCTTGAATGATTTCGACTGAAGACAGCATTTCTTTGAATTTTTCATTAAACCAGACGTCTTGAAATATGAATTCCTTTTATGTTTCTGTGAGTTTTGGCTAAAAGAACCCCAGTGAATAAATCATACAATACTATGTGTCACCAGCACTTGTGAATATTTCTGCTTTGTTATTCTATTCTCAGTAGAGCACCATTGATTATCAAACTCAGCGGAGAGCATTTTATGATCATATATCTCCATTAGCTCCTAGTTTGACTACCATAGATTTTTCTGGTTAAGCCTGCATTATGTATTAGGAAGCCTATCTCTTCAATACAAAGTTTGATTTCATTTTTCTAAGCCTAGAACTCTTATTATGCATTATGTCTAAAGATTCTTATCTTTTATATGTAAAAATAGGCTGCACTGTCTTTGTGTAACTGAAATGTATGCCATCTTTTTTTCTTGATTCACAGATAGCATATTATACTATGAAGATGAATCTCTACAATGCAATGGCTGTCAGGGTAAATATTTCTTCACTTGTTAAACAAATGAAAAGTCAATTGTGCCCTGAATTCGTTTTTAATAAAATGAGCAAACCAGAATAATGTAAATTTGATCGATATGCTAATGATAAAGAAAGAAAGGAATACATAGTTATAAAGTTAGTTGTACTAAATAATCTTGGCAGTATCAAAAATTAGAGCAAAATGTAAAACATGTAATTATAAATACTTATGTTTTAGAATGTTAAATATTTCTGAGCCATAACTAAAGACCATAAATATTAATGAAGCAATGTATTAGTTTCCATATGTCATATAGAATATTGTGATAAATATATGAATTTGTTTCTGGAATATAAGATTCCTGCCCAATACAAATCAATTAGAAATTATTCATATGCCTTAACAGTAATAAAGTCAGTTTCCAGTTTAGAAGTTTTATTTCTATCATTTCTTTGTTCATTTTTTATGTGTTATTTTCCTATTACAAAGCTGAATTTAGTGATTATGGTGCTTGAACTTGGTTTCTGCATAGATTTTGAGAATGAGCATATCAAAAAAATTATTTATTTTGCCTCTGAAAATATGCTAATAGCTCAATTGCTAAGCTATTACAAATAGAAAATACTGGTGAATTCTATTTATTTTCTTAAAATCTATGTTGTCATACTATATTCTTTTTCAGTAATCTATTTGTTCTTCTGCTGAAAGTGGATTTTATTCTCTGGGGAGGAAGGATGTAAAATAGTTTCTGAAAGTTCATTTGTTGAACGTGGCAGGTAAATTAACATTGCCCTGACTTTATGTACTGCTTTTGGAAAAGTGCTTGCTTTTTACTGGTGTGTATGCTGGGATACTGGCCCAGGGGCAGTCTCTAGTATCTATCTGACTTCCCACTTTGTATTAGTCAGCCAAAGGGTTGCTGATGCAAAATATCAGAAATTGGTTGTTGTTGCTGTTTTTTTTTTAAAGATTTATTTTTATTTATTTATTTATCCCCCCCTTCCTGCTTGTGCTCATTGTGTCCATTTGCTGTGCATTTTTCTGTGTCTGCTTGTCTCCCTTTGTTGTGTCATCTTGCTGCGCCAGCTCGCTCACCACGCCGTGTGGGCCAGCTTGCCTTCACCAGGAGGCCCCGGGAACCGAACCGGGGGCCTCCCATATGGTAAACGGGAGCCCAACCAATGGAGCCACAGCCACTTCCCAAGGTTGGTTTTTATAAAGTATGTTTATTTGGGGTAGAAGCTTATAGTTACCAGGCCATAAAGCATAAGTTACTTCCCTCACCAAAGTCTATGGCCACGTGTTGGAACAAGATGGCTGCTGGCATCTGCCAGAGTTCAGGCTTCCTGGGTTCCTCTCTTCCCTGGGCTTGCCTCTCTCCAGGCTCAGCTGCTCTGGTATCTCCACAAGGCCAGCTGTAGACTATTAGGCGAATGGCTTGTTTCTCTTCCTGGGGTCTTCTCTTTCCTCATCACCAAGCTCCTCTGTGTGCTTACTTCCCAGGGCTCCAGCTCAAGACTCTAGCATCAAAAACTCCAACTCACTCCTCTGCTCTGCCATGTAGTTTTATCTGTGAGTCCCCACCCACCAAAGGGGCGGGGATCCAACGTGTTACTGAAGTGGCCCAATCAAAGCCCTAATCATAATTTAATCATGCCCAAGTACAGACCAGTTTACAAACATAATCCAATATCTATTTTTGAAATTCATCAACAATGCCAAACTGCCATACACTTGGTCTCCTACAGTTTGCGGGGGGTGGGGTGGGGTGGGGTGGGGTGGGGAGGGGTCAGTGGAGAGGAAGAAGTAGATCTTCCCACTTCCTTTCCTGAGCCAGAAGCAGCTATCTAGCTTCAGAGGTCTGTTTGCCTTTCTCAGTAATATTCATACAGAAAACCAATTTGCCTTTCCTCCTTTATTGGGAATGCATTCATCTGAAAATATAGGAAATTTTGATTCTCTATATGGCTTTGCGATAGCCTGGGAGTATGCCATTCACTTAACCTCACTAGACACTGTTAGATTCTTTCTTTTCTGCTCACTTCATGTGTGCCTTCAAAGTAAAATGCAGTAGAAGACTGAGAGACTAAAGCAATTTATGACCAAAGACTTAGATATCCCTTTAAATCCTCAGGGGAGATAGAGACACAAAAGACAGTACTAGAAAAATATATAATCTCATTTTTTATTTGGCCCCAAATCTTCTATAGTGAATCCTTACCTGGTTTGAAACATTAACAATCCTTTTACCTAGACTAAGCATATCTAAGATGCCTACATCAATACAAGCCACTTGAAAGCCAGAGTCTTTTTGTTTGTTTGTTTTTAGGAGGTACTGGGAATTGAGCCTGGGACCTTGTACATGGGAGGCAGGCGCTCAACCATAGAGCTACATCTGCTCCCCTAAAGTCAGAGTTTTTAACTTATTCCAACATCATTCTTAAAGCTCCATTTCCTAATAGCATTGTCCAGTGGTCAACTTGTCTTTGATTACTGCCAACATTTCTGGGGAGAAGAGTAGAAGTGAAGAAGCTGTGAGGATTATCATGAGGGGAGGGGAGAATTGAGCATTACCTATAGGTTCTACTAAAGCTACAAAGGAATTTCTGTGTGAAGAATACTTTGGATGATTTATAATAGAAATACTTGTTTAAGCAAAGAAGTTCAAAGACTTCCTTCAGAGGTTTGGGATTAGCTAATTTGGTAGTGGATCAGGTACTTCATGTTCCTAAACTGAGGCATCAGGGATGGAGCTACATTTTGCAAAGGTAGTAAGTGATTTCTTAAAGAAGATACAGTGACCAGAATTGAATGTATTTGTAAGTGGGCATCAGCAGTTTCTTTGTAAGTGGACATTTGTAAGATGGCACTCTTGAAAATTTGCTCTCTGCAGAGTTGGTGACTGAAGAGACCAATGTGTGGTCCACATACTCTCATATTGCTGCGTCTGAAGATTACAACCTTAATTGAATACCAGTAGCTGAAATTTAGTTCACAACTAAAGTCATAGTCTACAACTATGACTTTTTAGTTTACAAACTACCAAGGAATTTTGTTTAAAACAACTGCCTTGCAAATGATTTAAATAAGGGTGACTGGCATGTCTCCAGAAAGAAGAACTCTTAAGGGTAACAGTTACTTACCAAAATCTCTAAGGGCAATAATATTCTGACATAAAATTGATACATGCCTTGGAAAATTGTTATGAGGGTTAAAGAGAAGAGTTAAAATGTTTTAAAAACTTAGAATGGTACTTGGAGAAAAGTAAGTGATATAATATTGTTAACTTGGGAAGCGGGTGTGGCTCAGTGGATAGAGCTCCCGTCTACCATATGGGAGGCCCCAGGTTCGCTTCCCGGGGCCTCCTTGTGAGGGCAGGCCAGCCTGCGCAGCCCGGTGGGCTGATGCAGCAAGACCTCACAGCAGGAAGCGGGTGTGGCTCAATCGATAGAGCCCCCGTTTACCATGTGTGAGGCCCCGGGTTCGCTTCCCGGGGCCTCCTTGTGAGGGCAGGCCAGCCCGCCCGGCGTGGTGGGCTGATGCAGCGGGACCTCACAGCAAGGGGGAGATAAGCAAACACGGAGAAAACACACAGCGAATGGACACAGCAAGCACAAGCAGCAAGGGGGGATAAATAAATAAATAAATAAATAAATCTTTAAAAAAAAAATATATATATATATATAGTTAACTCTTACTGTTATTATTTACCAGTGGTTCTGAATTACCAAGATTTGAAAATATGTACCCAAGATATATACATATACAAATCAGAAATAGGACCTTCACATACAAATATCTTAATTTGCCTCATGTACTGAGCTAGCTACAAGTTATACATTTGTCTATTGACTGCTAGCATGGCAACTAAATTGTATCCAGTTGCCAAAGGGGCTAACGGAACATTTCTGAAAAGAGGAGTTTTAAATTTTTATTTTTAGTCTATCCATCCTTAAATAGATGTTATTCTTTTATGATGAAGAACAAATCATACGTATGTGACTTTGTTTTATGTAATAGATATTCATATCCTTCTTTGCTGCATTTATTTTTTTAAAGGGTCACCTTCTCTCTTAAGACTTTATGATCCCCCTTCCCATGGAGAATTGTTCACTTTTATTTTTATGTTCCTATTTTGCCAATATACGTACTTCTGTTAAAGAACCTGTAACCTTTTATTATCCTTACTAATTTACATGCCTGTGTCTGCCCCCCCACACACTAAGTCCTTAGAGGTCCTACACACTGCAAGTCCCCTGAGGCCTTCTTCATCTCTGTATCTCCAGTGCTTGGCTTATAGTAGGAGGCTAAATAAATGTTCCTGAAAAAATTATTGTTAACCCATTCTCTTATAAATAAGGAATGACAAAGTTCCTTTGCCTTAAATATTTTTCTCTAAGGCGCTAAGTGCACTGTGGGATCTTTGAGCCTTTTTTATTACCTGGCGAGGCTCTGTGGTGTGGGTAAACCGGAGGAAACTTTTGTTTTTGCAGTTCACATGTAAATGGAAGACCTCGTGAACTGGAGCCCCTTGTCTGAGCATCAGAACACATACAGATCTGAAGGTGGTTTGCTGTGCTATAAGCTGTTGTCAGAACCCACAGTATGCCCTTCCCAAACCCCTGTTGCTGATTTGCTGATAGGCCAATGACAGCCAATTAATTTAACAATAAATTGCTCAGTAAATTTTTATCTTAGCTCCCAGGGCCCTATTCTTCCTGTTTCTGTGTGACACTTTATTTTCTTTTTAGTTTTCAATTTGGCTTTACTCCATATTAGGTTCTGCTTTTCTTCTACCATCTGGACCACTCCCTTGTAGAGCCCCTTTAAATTGGGCTCCCAGATTTTATTTTCTATTCTCTTTGAATAGCTCTCATTCTGTCATACAAATGTCATGAGCTGACTCCATTGTTCAACTCCTTTCTCTCTCTTTCCCACCTGGATATACAACTGCATATCTCCTTACAGCCTGGCAGAGAATTGACCCTCCAATTGGGCTGTTAGTGAGCATGTAGATACACATACCATCAAATACTAGGCTTAGAGAGTCAGCTTCCGAATAATACTATAAAAGAAGAAAGCAAGAGTCACTTCATGTGTGGGAAGCCTATTAAAAAATGTCCCCAGGTAGAAAAAAAGAAAAAGCAGTTTTGTAGATGTCATCCCTCTTTAGGTCTATTTCTAGTTTCTTTCCCCCAGTTCCTTGAATCATGTTTCTCATTATTTATCATTCTTTCTCATAGCTTTTGCTTACTGGCTGACTCTATTCACAATGAAGTCTCTTGTATGGAATGGTACATATCTTATGCCTAATTCTTTCATTTTTTAGGAGGAAAATAACCTAAGACCAGGATCTTCTGCAAAAAATATCCAATTAATCAATATTTTCATTCCTATATATCTATATGATTTTAACATTATGCAGTAACACCTAGAATGAAAACATGGGTTATATCACTGTTTTTTTAACACCCAATTTTTCAAAATTTAGTAAACCCACTTTTCTGTGCTCACTCTATCGTCCTCTGGAATGTTGAACATTCAAATAAATAAAAATATAATTGTGAATAGCTCTACTTCGATACTGGTAAATGCATTTAAAGCATTAATATTGAGCGAGTTATTATCTATAAATTTGTTTTTTGTGTCTTCACTAAAATTTTAATTTTAATGTTAGGCAAGAAGACATTTTTTTTTTTTTTCTCTTCTTTGGTAGCTTTAAGGTTATTATGAATTTTCAGGAGTAAAAGTAAACCAAATGGAAGGAAAGTCTTTTCTATGAGCAGATGGCTTTTGATATAGCAAGGTTTTGCCATTGGTTTTAGTGCTTAAAATAAACATTATTTATAAGACCACTTACATTTTGATGTTACTTAATGAGGAATATGCATCATTGATTTGACTAGCTTAAGAGGTCATTTAGAACTTGCCCGTTAACAAACTGTAATCTGCTGAGCACACAATGACTTTGTTTAAAATAATCTATTCAGAGCTGATCAATGGCAATAATTGTTTTATACCAATTACTTCTAAAAGTTGCTATTACTTTGAAGGACATGAGTACTAGTGTTTTTTGTTTGTTTGTTTTGTTTTGTTTTGGAAGTAGTAACCCCCTTCCCATTGGTATTAAGAAGAAATGTTATCAAAATTTGCCTTTCCTTTTGAAAGTTTTTTTTAAATTAAAAGTATACTTACTGGTACTAGAATATTTCCAAAAAATTTAGGTGAAGTAAAAAATGTCATTTCTTCCTATCACAGTAGCATTTTACCTTATCTTATCAATTAGCTGTTGGTTAAACTGGGGTCCCTATAATGTAAGAAAATGGTATCTTCAAAAGTAAACAGCACACACACACACTCACTATACAGTATAATATATAAGATGTTTTATTAAAAAGAACATGGGTTTTGGAATAAGACAAACTTAGGTTGTATCCTGACTCTGCCATTTACTCTTTTACTGGTTACATGACCTCGAGCAAATTGCTTACTCTCAGCTTCTTCATTTTTTAACATGGAAATCATGTCCTATTCACAAAGATATTGTGAGAATTAAAGCAGTTAGGATAATATCTGGCACTTTCATGGAGCTCAGTAAATTTTAGATCCCGCACTTCAGTGGATGGCAGCGTCTTCACCCAAACGTTCAGTTTCAACCAGATCTTTTTACCTACTCATCTTTAACAAAGCTACTTAAAGACTGATTGATTGATGAGTTTTAATTTGTTACCTTAACTATCACTTCTTACTTATTATTCCCTCTATACTCAATTGTGATTAAAAGGATTTATTTTAGAGGGTAGATGTCTAGAGTACTAGGATATTAGGAGTTTCCCTGAGAACACAATTGTGGTTGGTGGTGTTTACTGCCATTGTTTGGGTTTGTAGAACCAGTTTGTATCCCTGGTGATATATTTCCTGTCGATACATTTGTTTATAAGTGATCTCTTCCTAAATAAAAATTGTTACTGTATAAACAATGCAAATATTCTAAAACAGTTGATGCCATCCAATGATGCTATGTAAACTTAGGCAATTATTTAACCTAAGCATCAATTTCCTCTTCTATCAAATGTGGCTAATAATAGTTTCTACCACAGAATGATGCTATGATGATTAAATTAGATAAGCCAAGAAAATACTCATTTATTTACATATATAATTTATATATACATAAAAATTCCAATTGATTATTCTTTTATATTAGAAAAGTGGTTCATATCAGTTGCTCCTTTTTCTTTCTCAGCCATAATAGGATTTTGGTCAAATTAGAGGGAGATAATTTCTAAATTGAGTATATAGAAAAATTAATTTTTTAAAATTTGTTTAAACAATTGATTTCCAAAATAAGATCACATGAAAAATATTTTGAAGAACACTTTCTATAACATTATGTTACATTAGCTTGCTACACTACTTAGTGTTACTTGCTAGAATTATTGTTTCTGATTTAATTGTTCTTACAGGCTGTTTTACATGGTATCTCCAATTATTTTAGGCATTCCCCTACTGGGAGGGTGACTGAAACACTTCCTCTAAATCTAAACATTTAATCGACTTATAAACATTTTAAATTGAACCTCTTTTATTAAAAAGGCTTAGACTTTTGGGTAAAATCCAGGGGACCAGCACTCTCTACTCTACTTTATTGCCATGTATCATTTTTTAAAATGTGTTTAGAGAAGATGTGTGTTCTTTTAGCCCAGCAGACTGTATTAAAATAGGGAGGACTTCACATCCTAAAAGAGAATCATTCATAACATGTGTAAATTTCTATAAATTTGGAGGAATGAATGTGCATGTTAATGGAAGACTGCTTTAATATTTTTCCATTTTTTGCTTTTTTTTTTTTTCTTTCTCTACTCCTTTAAAGAAGTTTAAGTATTTTGTTTTTTTATTTACTACAAAGGTAAGATCTATACATTTGTTTTGAGTCTTTTGTTAGAGGTTGTATTAGCAAAAATAGTTAGGGCTTCAGGAGTTTGACTGATTCTCATGATTACTGAGGCCTACTTTATGAGACATCCAGAAGCACACTCAAATATGTTCTCTTAGACCCTCAACACTCCTTCCAAAAGCACATTAAATATATGTACTTGTAAAAATAAAACTCTTTTAATATCAGTATTGCTATGGGATATTTTCAAAAAGATAATTTCAGTAGAAATTTTCATTCATTGAAAATTATAGTTCACCTCTGTTCCTAGTTCTGTATGCCATTGGCTAATAAAATGGGCACTCTGGGACATCACCAGAGTGATGGGAAAATTAATGTTATGGGAAAATTATGATTATGGGAAAATTAATGTTAACCTTGCTTCTTAGCAGTTTCCTCATCTATAAATAAGGTAATAAGATTACCTTATAGAGTGTTGTAAATATTAAATAAATACAAGAAAACCCTTAAAATAGTGCAAGACTCATAAGAAGAAACTCAATAAATGTTACCACTGCTGCTATTGTTATTGTTAAAGGAGTATTAAAATGTCATGATTAGGATACAAGACAATATTTTCAAAAAAGATTTTGATACCACTAAATTTTAAAAGCCCATTAAAGTTTTTTATTTCTTTGAGACCAAATACAATCTTCAAGCTAATTAGCTCTTTTAAAAATCCATTTGTTTAGGAAGGGGATGCAGTAGGAATTTGTAAAGCAACTTTTTATCTTTCACTGGTTAATATCAGAGTTTTTCATTTTGTGAAATAATTATAAATGTTTTAAATAAATTAGCATTTCCTATAAATATGCTTTTATTTTATAATATTTTATAAGAAATCTATGAATAAAACCTACATTTGCAACTAATATATTGTTATATTAGTTGAAAGGCATAAGACTTTACTTGATATATTATCATCCATCATGTTAACCTTGAAGAACTATTAAAGCTTTCACTAAAAATGTTGAATGGAATATTTTATCTTTTTATTTACTTCAATAGATTCAGAGACGATGGCGAGGCTATAAGATTAGGAAATACTGCTTTAATTATTTTTATTTGAAAGAGTACCTGAGAGCTGTTTCAGAGACCAATGACGCAATCAGGTGAGTAGTAGACTAGTGAACATTTTAGAAAGATAACGCAATAGATTCAACCATACTTAGAAATGGTTTTTAAAACACAGTAATAATTTAGACAGAAATTTATTGATAGGATTTAGATATATGTTGCTATTTACCTTAAAAATCATTGTCATTATATTCTTAAATATGTTGTACTCTTGACTGTAAATAAAATTACTTATTTGCATGATAGGCCTATCTTGGTCTTAGACAAAATAGTTTAGTTTCAATAAAATTATCTCATTATGAGATGGATTTATTTGTAAAAAGATTCTATAGATGATGCTTTAACCATGATGATCCTCAGATGTATTTTGAGAAGCATGTTCAATAATAAAAACTTGGCTCTCAAAAAGAAAACATCATGGAGCATATTAAAAGGGGCTGCTTTACTATCAGTTTAAAAAAAAATCACATAGGAAGATAGCACATGGATTCAGCCTATTGAATGATGTCTTCTATATTTTTATGCAAAATGAAGGTATTACAATACTATTCAGTCAGCTTTTCCAAAGCTATATGTATTAAATTTTCGGGTTACCTCAAAAATAGTTTTTTCCTCTTATGATATACCTGATTCTGATAATGTATAAGTGACCATGTGCCAATAATACATTTAAATTAAAAGGAAATAGTAATTAATAATAGCTGGCATTTATAAAGTAATTTTACTTTCAAATTTTTTTCCACACATATTATTCTACCCTTAAAATTCTATGATCCAGAGAGAACAGATAATTGGCAATAAGTTGTTAAAATAGAAGTTTTGTCTGAAACATAAGAAATATTTGAGAACTAATTTCCCAATTCTTAAATCCCTCACATATAAATTGTGGATATAAAAGGATCTGATCTGTGGAGATTAAGTACAGAGAATAGGTTCAAATGATTATTCTTTAGAAAGAGCCATAAAGGTTTGAGGAGGCTTTAATGGGATTTAATCTGTGG
Source organism: Cabassous unicinctus (assembly GCA_029593785.1). Lineage (NCBI taxonomy): Eukaryota > Metazoa > Chordata > Mammalia > Cingulata > Chlamyphoridae > Cabassous > Cabassous unicinctus. The sequence continues at coordinate 15,384 of JAQZBX010012207.1, read as the reverse complement.
GAAAAGTTGGAAAACTCAGAACACTTGGGCCCTAAGGCCTGAGAAATCTAAAGTTCTAGAGACGGGCTGGCTATCTGCCAAATGGCAGACTTGAGCTTGTCAGGCGGAAAGAGCTAGTAGAATATGCAAGAGAGAGAGCATGAGCAGAGCTGGGACTAGGGTGAAGCAAATGAGGTTCTTAGGGTATAAAACTGAAGGAGGCACTCACTGTCAGCATCATGCAAGTGCCAACCCTGACGGTGAGTGTGTCCTAAAGTTTGTGTACTAGGGGCCTCGCTTGCTTTACCCTAGTCCCAGTGCCAGCCCTGAATTTGAGAAAGCCCTCAAGAACATGTGGAAGGGTAGTTTGGGAAAGGCCTGACTCTTCTGTTCAACAGGTTATTTCCATTAATCCTTGTTTTCTTCATGATTTAATGGAATGTCTCTAGTCACTAGAGACTTGGGTGTTTCAGTGCTGGCAGTTGGTTTTAGACCGGTATTCTAACATATTACAGTTATTCTTTTATTTCTACCTATCAGAGTTTTAGAAACCAAAAATGAATATTGAATTTAACAAAGGCTTTTCCAACATCTATTGATATATGTGATGCTTTTCTATTATGACCTACTGACATGCTATAGAATATAAATTTTATTAATAGATATACTAATATTAAACCATATTCTTAGGATATATCTAACTGGACTATTGTAAATTATTCTTTTGATTTATTATTAAATTACATTAATATTTTTAAATGATACTTATAGCCACATTTGTAAGCATGATTGGTTGTAGTTTTCTTTCTGGTGCTGCAATTGTCAGTTCTTAGTATCAAGGTTTTGCTGTATGTATTATTTGAATTAAGTAGAATGTGGGCCTTAGGAATTAGTATTCTTTAGAAGTTTAAAAGATTTAGTTCATAAAACTATCTGGGCCTCGAGCCTATTACGGAAGGTAAGTCTTTGATAACATTTCCAAACCTCTATTCAGATTTTTATAAATCTGTGAGAGCCAATTTTATTGATTTATTTCCAGAGAGTGATTAAATTCTTTGGCATTTAAAAACATATCATGATGTTATTCATAATATTTCCATTAAAATGTCTATTTTATTAGTTGTCATATTTCATTTCTCATTTTTAACTTTGCTAATTTAAATTTAAAAATTTATTTTGTTATTTTTCAGAGCACCTCCTCTCTACTTTTGTCTTTTTTTACAATGTTTCCGATTCCTAATTAAATATCTTATTTTCTTCTTTTAAAAGCCATTTATTTCTTATTTCACAAATAATTCATGTTCATTCTAGAAAATACAGATAAATTAAAATAAACAAAAAGTCATTTACAATCCCATGACTCAGAAATAAATGCTATTAGCATTTTGATGTAGATTCTTCTGGACCTCTGGCCATTTAATAGCTGTGTGAATGTCAGCAAGTTCCTAAACTTTTTTAAAACTAAAACTCCTCCAGAAGAAAATAAGGAAGATAATAGATATAACACTTAGGTTTATTGCAATCTTCTCTTGGTAACCTATCTTTCAATTAACAATATATTGTGAACTTTTTCCTGTCTGTAAGTTTATAACAGTATTGTTCATAATGGCTAAATTCTTTATTGTTGGAGACATAGGTATTTTATATTTTAAACATTTTAATATTTTCTTACTGCTATGTAATATGGAATTTTTTTATTTTTTTATTTTTTAGTTCTTACTTCATAAGTCTGTTTGTTTGTTTATTGCTTTTTGGTAATTAAACCATTAGGCCACTGCTTGTTTCTATGTGCAATATTGTCCACATCCCATATATTTAGACATATAATGTTCTAATTTTCTATTCCCATTGCTTATTCTTTCTTTGGAATTCATTTTTCAATCTCCAGTGGTTGAACTTTTTCTTGTATTTAAATGTTAAGCAAATTTATTTCTACTTGGATTGTGTTATACTCAGAGGCTGTGTTTGGTACGATTACTACTACAGGGCATTTATTGAGAGATTTTTCACTTTATATGTATTATTTTTTATGTGTTCTCTAAATGTAAATAAATGGATTTTGTTCTTCCATCCAAGCTAAGTTTTTACATTTTAATTGAGCAACAAAATGTTTACTTTCATACTGTTAACTGTTACACTCTTTCCAGCTTCCTTCATCTTGCTTTATGGTTTTGCTTTTTACGTTTCTTTTTATGTATAGACTCTGATGTTTGTAAACTTTATAGTTAATTGACTCATGACTCCTAAGTTTCAGCCTCATTGGAAACTGAACTTATCTTCTCTCTTTCTAAACTGGCTATTCTTATGCCTCTCACTATCACAGGAATTGCTCAGCCCACCACCAAGTCACTCACATTTTGAAACAGTCCTTTATCATCTCTTGCCTGGACTCGTGAAAGATAACATTCTAACAGTTCTCTTTTCCTCCGGTTTTATCATTTTTCAAAATAGACAGTGCTAGAGAGATATCCCTCAAATCATTTTTCTCTGCTTAATATTTTTTAAAGTCTCTCGGATACCTCTAGGATAAGATTCACAGTCCTTAGCATATCATGTAGGTCTTCCAGCTTCATCTCCCTGTGCTCACCATACTGAAGGTCTTGTCAGTTTTAAAAGGCATCATGTTTCCTTAGACCTCCAAGCCTTTGGCCATGCCATTCTCTCTGTGGGCCTCTCATCTGCTATGTAAACTCCTCATCATCCTTTATATCTCTGCTTTAAGTGATGTTTTTTGACCAACATCAGAGAGATTTAAAACATGCCTTGTTTGAGTTCTCAAAGAATCTCATGGAAATTATTATACCACTACCCTTTGGTATAATAATTACTTACAAGTTTGCCTTTACACTGTGAAATAAATGGCTTTATCTTTGAAACCCCACTGCCTAGCAAAGTTACTGATATATAGTAAGTCCAAGTAATATTTGCTGACTAATACTTACTAAATGAAAGCATGCATGAGCAAATGAATGAATGAATGGTGGCAGATACAGTGAAATTCCATTATATTTTTCACTTTGCCAGGCAGCTACAATTTTGAGAATATTGGGGTTTTTCACCTTAATAATTAGTGATTTCATTCAATTCAATAAATAGTTGTTTAACAACTACTCTTGGCCAGGTACTAGGTTAAGTGTTGAGATAAAATGATGAACACAACCAACTAGCACTAGCCTTCATGGACTTTATAGCTAAGTGGGTAAAAATCATAAAAATAACAACAAAACATCTAACATGTATTATATATTTATTATGTGCCAGAAAATGCTAAATCCTTAGAAGCATTAAAGCACATGTGGAAGATGGCAGGCTACAAAGACACGGGACTCTCTCCTCTCCCAGAAAAATAGCTAGAGGACAGGCAGAAAAAGCCTGGAAAAAATGTTCTAGGGTTTAGGACACCAGGAGAAATTTGGACAATGCCCAGAAGAGAGAGGGGCAAAGCTGTGAGTTAAGCTGCAGTTGTACTGCCAGTGCCCTCCCCCACTCTATAGACAATTAGGAATTCTCAGGCCTTGGGGCCAGTGGCTACAGACAAAGGGAGCTACAGCGACCTATCTCCCCAGAAAACAAGAGAGACATGGATGCAGCCTAAGGCTGACTCAGCTTCTGACTCACAAATTTGGTCTGCTGTGTCCCACAAACCCTTCCAGGCCAAGTAGGGCCACACCATTGTTTTTCTTGGAAGCCAGCAAGGGACTAAAGAGATCCGACCCTCTCAGTCTCCCTCTTTACTGACTGGGACTGGTTGTTAAGGATGCAGAGGAGAGTGGAATTATTTCCTACCTGGAAAAAGAGAGGGGGCTGCCAGCAAACATTGGAGAACAACCTCTGAGGAAGTTTGAATTTTAGGCTCTTAGCCTCCAGTCTTCTATCACATTAATCTGGTCCCTGTTGCAGCAAATACTCTCTAAGGAGGCTTTGAACTGATAGGACTGTAAAGATCGCCATCTGCTGGCTGACCAAGGAAGTGCATGTGAGGAAACTAAAAGTAAATAAGTAAGAGATGCTTTTTTCCAGCCTTTACAGCCTCCCTCCCCAAGGCACTTGGAATTGGGCCTCATTATTGAGCTCAGGGCCCAGATTTGAGCAACTAACAGGGACTAAAGACCCAGGCAGGTTGAACCAAGAATCAAAGAACAGCAGTAATATACAGTCTCCCACCATTAAATCCCTATGAAAGAGAGAGAAATTGAGAATCTGAGTAATCTTACCATCATAATCAGATGCCTAGACATCAGCAAAAAATTACAAGCCACACTAAGAAAATGGAAGAAATGACCCAAGCAAAGGAATATATCAAAGCCCCAGATGAGACACAGGATTTGAGATGTCTAATCAATGATATCCATACAAATTTCCAAAATCAAATTAATGTGTTGAAAGACAATATGACTATAAAGTTAAAGGACTTCAAGAAGAAACTGAGTGAGCACAAAGAAGAATTTGAAAACCTGAATAGTAAAGTAACAGAACTCACAGGAATGAAAGACACAATATGTGAGATTAAAAACACATTAAGTAAAACTAAAAAAAAAAAATTAGAACAAAACAAAACAAAACACATTAAGTAGAATCCAGGAGAGAAAGGAGCAAGTGCTACTACGTACACTGTTATATGACTGAAAAGCCAAGGAACCCCGAAGATTGCTGGCCAGTCAGAAGACACTGACTCCAGAAGGAAGCATGTCTACTAGTCTCAGAAACCATGATGGTATTTGTTTTAGCAGCCAGGAAACTGTCTCCTTCTTTCACTTCTCCCTCTTCCCTGCGTCTCATGATGATCAATCCTCCTGTATCACCAGTACCACCTTACAGAAGGCTACTATTGTGAATGATGGAGTTTCACTGAAGGTTTGAAGCAGGAATAAGTGTGTGGAGGGGGGTGGGCAGGGAAGGTAGTGGCCTAATATAATAATATATGCAACTCCTAAGAATTTGATATTTTCTTCACCATGAAGGATTTTCTTACAGTTTTGTTCAGTCCGTAAGCTCCTATCTACTAATGTTTTTGCAATTTTTCTTTCTCTTTTTCTTTCCTTCTTTCCTACCTTTTCTCTCCTTCCTTCTCTTTTTCCCCTTATATTCTCCTAATTTCAGGGCTTTCACTCCATTGCCAGCACCCCATTACTCTCAAATGGCTCTTAATAAGTTTAAAGTTGTTTATTGTATTTTTATGTCAAATAATTTATCCTTATTTTTCTTTTACCTTCTGCATACCTTGCTAGTTTTATTTTTTGCAACTAAAAATACCCTTAAAATGTTTTCCTAATCAAAAGAATACTGTGTTCTATTGATGAAACATGCCCATCCCCTAGAATGTAGAAGCAGCTGTAGTAAGTTTAAACACATGCATATACACTTAATTTCCAAGAGATGCAAAATTAGTTTTCCTTCCCCCTATAATCTAGCCCTCTATTTCCCCTTATTTAAAGCAAATATTCTTGCCTATTTAACATGTATAATCCTAGCTATATTCTATTTACATGTGAGCATATATGTACATGCCCCTCATTTTTAGAAAACAATTATAGCATACATACCGTCCTCTACCTTACTTTTCTCACCTATAAATAATAGCTTGGATGTTTTTTCATATCCGTACTGAAAGGAGCTTCTTTTTTTTCTTTTTTCTTTTAACTGCAGCATAACACTCAATTATGTGGATTAACCATAATTTATTCAGCCAGGTCCCTAGTGATGGTAATTATTTCTCTTATTTTTTGCTTCTACAATTACAAATGTCATTGTATGTACCTTGGTTATTCTTGGACCTTTCTTCCCCCCTATAAATGTTATAGTATCAGCTTATCAAGTTCCTCAAAAACTACTGTAGGCAATATGCTTAGACTTTCAATGGATCTATAGATCAATTGGGGAAGAAATGAATCTGTTCCATATTGAGTTGGTGAATAAGCATATTAGATCTCTCATTTATTCAGACCTAATTTAAAGTCTTTAATGTCTTTGAGTAATGTTTTTAAACTGTTTTATCATATTGAATTTATTCCCAGGCAACATATGTTATTGTTTGTTTGTAAATGATATCTTTTTGAAATTGTATTTTTTAGTCATGACTGCTATATAGAAATGTAATTATTTTGTATACTAATTTTATATTAGGCCATCCTGCTAAAACCTTATTGACTTTAAAAATTACTCAATTGATTTGGGGGGGAGATTCTTTATGAATTATCATGTCATTTAAAATAATTATAGTTCTGTTTGTTTCATTTCAACTTTATACATTTATTCCTTTTTCTCATCTTTCTGTATTGACTAGGATCCCCTGTACACTATTGAAAAAAAAAGTGATAATGTCATGGTCATCTTGATTTTAAAGGAGATGCTTCTAATATTTTACTAATAAGAACAATAATAATATTACCCAAAGGTTTTAGCAGATATTCTTTCAGATTAAGAATGGTCTCTTCCATTCCTATTTTGCTAAAACATATACTTTTAAATATTGTGAATTAAATTAGAAATTTATCAGAATCAGATGCTTTTTCTGCTTTTGAGATGATTATATCATGTTTTTCCTTTAATCTGATAAACTTGTCAATTTACAATTTAAAGTTTTAAATATGTGCAAATCTTCTATACTAATTCAGAGAGATATGTAGAAATCTCACACTATATTGTTGCAATTGCCAATTTCTCCCTTTAGTTATACAAATGTTTGCTTTCAATAATTTAAGGCTCTTTTGTTAGTGTTCTACAGTATGAAAGGAGAGTTTCTATATGAATTATCATGTCATTTAAAATATTTATAGTTGTTTCATTTCAACTTTATATATTTATTCCTTTTTCTCATCTTTCTGTATTGACTAGACCTCCTGTGTAATATTGACAGAAAAAAGGTCATAGTGTCATGATTGTCTTGATTTTAAAGATTTAAATCTTCATGAATAATCAAATCTTTTATCTGCCATTTTCCCTAATAATACCTTCTGCCTTAAACTTCATTTAATCTATTAGCCACACTAACATTCTTTTCTTGTTTGCTTGATATATTATTTTATATCATTTTATTTTACATTTCCATGTTCTTATATTTACGTGCATCTCTTGTACAAAACATATAATGGATTTTTATATTCCAGTTGTCTTATCTCTGTTTCTTAACAAGGGAGTTTAATTCATTTACGTTTTATTATCATAACTGATATCACACAACGGTGTGTTGTTTGTGTCACTTTTCATGGTGGGATTTTTTTCTGTGTATGTATGGTGAGATCATAGTAAATTGAACATAATCTGTGGCAAACCTAAGGACATTCTTTTTGGTATTTGTTCCCTTCCATCTTTCTTTATTATTTTTATTTGTCCTTCTTTTTTGTTCCCATCTTTCTATACTTTGATTTTTCTTCCTTCTTTGTCTTTTTTTATTTATTCTCCACCCCATTTTCCCCACTCTACTGATTTGGTAAGCATACATTCTATTTCTATTCCATCAGTGATTATCCTTGAAATTTCATGCTTAACAAACCCTGTATTAGTCATGGTTCTCTAGGGAAACGGAACTGACAAGATATATGTGCAAATATTATGAGATTTTAATAAGAATTGTTTCATGGGACTCTGTAGGGATGGGCATGTCCAAATTCCACAGGGCAGGCTGCAAGCTGGGAACTCAATGAATATTTTTGGTAAATTCCTCAGGAGAAGATGGCTGGTTAAAGTAGAGATGGAAATTCTCTCTTCTGACTGCTGTAATAAACACTTCTCCTTTCAAACCCTTCAACTGATTTGGAGGAGACTCCTCTCATTGTTGAAGACAATCTTTTCAAATGATTGTAGTTGTAATCATCCATAGATGTAATCAATTTACCTATGATTTCATGAAATATCCTCATGGTAACAATTAGGCCAGTACTTTCTTGAGCACACAATTTGGACACTATCACCTGGCCAAGTTGACACATGAACTTAACCATCACAAACTCCAAAGTTAATCATTATCCCTTTTTCAAATAATGCAAACGTTATTGGAGGGGACTGGAGAATGTTTTAATTTTCATGCTATTATCCCCCCTTCCCCACCCCCGAGCTGGCTCCCTTGTCTGTTTGCTTGTTGTTTTTGCCCATTGTCTGCTCATTGTATTTGCTCGATGTCTGCACATTGCCTGCTTTTTGTTTGTCTGTCTTCTTTAGGAGGCACTGGGAACTGAACCTGGCATCTCCCATATGGGAGGCAGGCGCTGAAATGCTTAAGCCACATCTGCTCCTGTTTTCATGCTATTATAGTTCGATATTTTGTTTCTGTCTTTTTCTATAATCCCCATAAATTAAACATTGTTATTCTTAATTTATATGAAAAGTGTTTTTATAGATTTGCCTATACGCTTGCTAGTTTCTTTGCTCACATTCTGTCTTACATCTCAGCCCCTCCTTCTGGAGGCATTTTCTTTCTTCCTGAAATTTAACCTTTAGAAATCTAATAGTGAAGATTAGAGATGATGTCCCTGTTTTTCTGAAAATATCTCTATTTTATTCTTATTCTTGAAAAATAAAGATTTTCAGGGCACATGGTTCTTACTTGACTGTTTGAAGTCTGCAGTTTTGCTACAATATGTCATGGTGTGGATATCTTTTTATTTATCCTGCTGATCATGTATTGATATATATAATACTTCTAGTATCTATGGAATCATTTGTTTCATCAGTTTTCAAAGATTCTTAACTTTTATCTCTTTAAATATTAACTCTCCTCCATTTTCTTTTTTTTAAAATATAACAAATTTTATTTTTAAAGAGGATTTCGATTACAGAAAATTTACATTGAAAATGTAAGGGATTCCCATATACCTCACAACCTCTCCCTCCCACATCTTCCCCTTTTAATAACATCTTAAAATTGTGTGGTACATTGTTACAATTGGTGAATAAATATTGAAGTATTGCTACTAACCAAGGTCTATAGTTTACATTGTGGTTTACATTTAATTCCAATGCCCTAAAAATGCCCTTTGTTATGCCTATTATTCCCTCCCCCCTCCTCAGAATCTCTGGTAACCACAATCTTTATATCAATGTTACGTGCTCTTCCATTAATGCAATATTAATTAGCATGCTTTCTCCATGTTTACATTCCTCCCTTATGTTTATTCATTCCTCAACCTTAAGGCCTTAGGGATGCTGTGGCCCACACTGCCTCAGATTGAGAGGGACCTTCGATCTTCTTAGGTGGAAGGAAATGTTTTGCTTGCAGTTGTAGATACTCTCTGTTTTTGGGGATGAGGTTTATCCATCATCATCATTTTGTTAGTTGTCCTGGGTGAGTCTGATGAACTGGAGAGTAGGTGTTGGCTGCAACTCTGCTGAGATTCAGGGCTTGACCACCATATGTACAGACTGAAGATTTAAGTCTCTGAGATATTTAATGGGTATAGGGCTAATTATAGGCTCAAATAAAAGGGGTAAAATAATCATGTGTAGGGAAATTATAAATGAATCCAACTCTGTTACACTGGGGAAATAGGTTGTCATATATTCCAAGGAAAGGCCCACTGACAGGGTGCTGATTTCAAGGGATTGTGTGCCTACAGTGTCCAGATGGCTCTAAAGCTTTCAAGAGCACCCCTATTTGAGGCTTTGTTCACAGTGTCAATTAGTGAGAGCTTCCTGAGATGTGCATAAACATAACCTTTGAAATGATCTCCCACTGACTTTGAAATCTCTTAGCCATAAAAACTCTTTTATATTTAATGTTTCCCCCTTTTGGTCAAGGTCTTTTTCCAAATGCATCGCTGGTGGTGTTTGGTATTAATCCCTTAGTGCCGGGGAGGCTCATCCCTGGGAGTCATGTCTCATGGTGGGGGAAAGGTAGTTTATATGCTGAGTTTGGCTTAGAGAGAGGCCACATTTAAGCAACAAGGAGGCTTTCAGGAGGTAACTCTTAGGCAATATATACTAATAGGCTACCTTTCATTTTCAGAAGAACAAGGTTCATAAGTACAACCATCAATATCAGGGGCCTGGCATGTTGGTCTGTCCTCCTTTGCTAGGCACTGCCCATGTACTCTAGAGATTCTTGCCACTCTATTAGAGAATGTAGCAGGACCACCCAGTATGGGAATTCAATATTCCATCAGTTATTGTGTGGGTCTCCACCCACTGAGACAACACCCCATGACCACATGAGCACTTTCTTATGCCATAGAGGCATGTGCCATGTGCATCCATCCCCACACATCCCCACCCCCACCATCACACCTCACCAGGGATCCTCCCCTGTCACAGTTGCAACCCTTCTGCAACCCAAAACCTCCAAATAAAGCCAAATAATAATAATAATAAATAAAATAAAATAAATATTTTTTTTTGCATTGTGCCTTTCATCACCCTAAGTTCTGTTATATTTTATGTATATTGACAATTTCTTCTGTATGTTTCCCCTGTGTCTTATTTTTTTTTTCACTTTATTTTCCTGGAAGCTTTAGGTTACTGAAAAGTCACATAGAAAATATGGGGGATTCCATATACCCCCCACATTCTCCCCTACAAATAACATCCTACATGAATATGGTACATTTGTTACAATTGATGAACAAATATTGAAGCATTGCTACTAACCATGGTCAATGGTTTACACTGTGGTTTTTCATTTTGCACTGTACACTTTTATAGGTTCTGACAAAATGTATAATCACCTTTATCCATCATTGCAAGATCATGCAGAACAATTCCAATGTCCCCCAAATGCCCTATGTTCCACCTATTTTTCCCTCTCTCTCCCCTTGGATCTTATGGCAACCACTAAGTTTCAATTTTTGAAGAATAAAGTTCATAGTTACATGCATTAATATTGAGGGCTTGACATACTGGTCTGTTTTCTTTTATTACGCACTGCATATGTTCTCGAGAGATTCTTTCGCCTCTAATTGAGAACATAGCAGGACTCCCCAGGATGGAAGTTAATTTTTTTCTGGTTTATTTTGTGGGTCTCCATCCACTGAGATTATACACATTGACAGGATGAGTACATTCATATTCCATAGAAGCATGCCCCAGTTGTACCCTTTCCTACATATCCCCTTACCACCAACAATCTGCACCAATGACCCTCCCCTACCATATTTGCCAAAAGAACATTCCCATCATTGTAGTTTTTTTTCCCAATATGTTTTTGGCAATTTGAGTCTCCTTAGCCTTCCAAATGAATTTCATAATTGACTTTTCCAGTTCAGTAAAAAGTGCTGTTGTAATTTTTATTGGGTATTAAATCTGTAAATCAATTTGGGTAGGATAAACATCTTAATTATATTTACTTTTCCAAACTATGAACATGGAATATTCTTCCATTTATTTAGGTCTTCTTTGATTACCTTTAACAATGCTGTATAGTTTTCTGCATACAAGTCCTTTACATCCTTAGTTAAGTTTATTACTAGATATTTTATTCTTTCAGTTGCTATTGTATATAGAATTTTTTCCTGATTTCCTCCTCAGATTGCTCATTATTAGCATACAGAAATGCTACTGATTTTTGTGTGTTGATCTTATATCCTGCCATTTTACTGAACTCATTTATCAGTCCTAGAAGCTTTGTTGTAGATTTTTCAGAGCTTTCTATGTATAGGACTGTGTCATCTGTAAATAGTGAAATTTTTACTTCTTCTTTTCAAATTTGCATTCCTTTTATTTCTTTTTCTTGCCTAAGTACTTGAGCAAGTACTTCCTATACAATGTTAAATAAGAGTGGTGACAGTGGGCATCCTTGTTTTGTTCCAGATCTTAGAGGGAAACTAGCATTTCACCATTGAGTGTGGTGTTAGCTGTGGGTTTTTCATATATACCTTTTATCATGTTGAGGAAGTTTTCTTCTATTCCTATGTTTCAAAGTGTTTTTATCAAGAAAGATGCTGTATCTTGTCAAATGCTTTTTCTGCATCAATAGAGATGATCGTGTGATTTTTTTCTTTCTATCTGTTAATATGGTGTATTACACTGATTGATTTTCTTATATTGAACCATCCTTGCATACCTGGGATAAAACCCACTTGATCATGGTGTATAATTCATTTGATATTTTGTTAAATAAGATTCACAAGCTTTTTTTTGTTGAGGGTTTTAGCATCTAAGTTCATTAGAGTGGTTGGTCTGTAATTTTCTTTTCTTGTAATGGCTTTATGTGTATTTGGTATTAGGATGATGCTGGCATCATAAAATGAGTTTAGGTAATTTTTGCTCCTTCTATTTTTAGGAAGTGTTTAAACAGGATTGGTGTTAGTTCTTTGCAGAATGATTGGTAGAATTCACCTGTGAAACCATCTGGTCCTGGGCTTTTCTAGGTTGACAAGATTTTGATAATTAATTCAATATCACTACTTCTAATTGGTCTGTTGAGTTTTTCTATTTCTTCTTTCATCAATGTAGGTTGCTTGTGTATTTCTAGAAATTTGTCCATTTAATCTAAGTTTCCAATTTTTTGGCATACAATTTATCAAAGTATCCTCTTATGATACTCTTTATTTCTGTGGGATCAGTGGTGATATCCCCTTTCTCTTTTTTAATTTTATTTATTTGCATCTTTTCTTTTTTTCTTTGTTAGTCTAGCTAAGTATTTTTTCAATTTTTAAAAATCTTCTCAAAGAACCAGGTTTGTGTGTGTGTGTGTGTGTGTGTGTGTGTGTGTGTGTTTAAGAGGTACTGGGGATCAAACCTGGGACCTTGTACATGGGAAACAAGTGCTCAACCACTTGAGTTATATCTTCTCCCTTCTAGTGTTTTTTTAAATTGTCAATTACATTTACTTCTGCTCTAATCTTTGTTATGCCCTTCTTTCTGCTTGCTTTGGGATTAATTTGTTGTTATTTTTCTCATCCCTCTAGGTGTGCAGTTAGGTCTTTGATTTTAGCTCTTTCTTCTTTTTTAATATAGGCATTTATGGCTACAAATTTCCCTCTCAGCACTGCTTTAGCTGCATCCCATAAATTTTGATATGTTGTGTTCTCATTTTCATTTGTTTTGAGGTATTTACTGATTTCTTTTGCAATTTCCTCCTTGACCCACTGATTAAGAGTGTGTTGTTTAACTTCCACACATTTGTGCCTATTTTGGTTTTCTGCCCCTTATTAATTTCCACCTTCATTCCATTGTGGTCAGAGAAATTACTTTGTATAATTTCAATCTTTCTAATTTTTTTGAGACTTGTTTTGTGACTAAGCATGTGGTCTATCCTGGAGAATAATCCATGTGCACTTAAGAATGTATATCCTGACGTATTTGGGTGTAATGTTCTATATATGTCTATTAGCTCTAGTTCCTCTAATGTACTAGTCAAGGTTTCTGTTTCTTTATTAACGCACTGTTGAGATGTTCTGTCTAATGGTGATAATGGTGTATTAAAGTCCTCCACTATGATTGTATAGGCATCTATTTCTCCCCTTAGATTTGCCATTTTTTGCCTCATGTATTTTGGGGCACCCTGGTTAGGTGCATAAATATTTATGATTATTTTTTCTTCTTGATAGATTACTCTTTTTATTAAAATATAGTGTCTTTCTTTGTCCCTTACAATAATTTTGCATTTAAAGTCTATTTTGTCTGATATTAGTATAGCTACTCACCCTTTTTTGGTTATTGTTTGTGTGTAAAATTGTTTTCCAACCTTTCACTTGTAACCCCTTTACATCCCTTGTTCTAATGTGAGTTTCTTGTAGATAGCATATAGATGGATCGTAATTTCTTATACATTCTACCAATCTGTCTTTTGATTGGAGAGTTTAATCCATTAATGTTCAATGTTATTACTATGAAGGCAGTACTTACATTAGCCACTTTTCTTTAGGTTTATATATGTCATATTTTGTTTTAATTTCTCTTTTTATCCTTTTAGTTACTGTTACTAATAGTCTTCCTTATTACACTCTCCTCCAACCCTCTCTCTCCTGTTTTTTCCTTTCAATCTGAGAACTCTCTTTAGTATTTCTTGAAGGGCAGGAGTCTTGTTGACAAACTCTCTCAATTTCTGTTTATTTGTGAATATTTTGAACTGTCCCTCACTTTTGAATGCTGGCTTTGCTGGATAGAGAATTCTTGGCTGGCAGTTTTTCCTTTTAGCACCTTAACTATGTGATTCCACTGCCTTCTTGCATCCATAGATTCAGATGAGAAATCATCATTTAATCTTATCAAGCTTCCCTTATATGTGATGGCTCTTTTCTCTTGCTGCTTTCAGAATTCTCTTTGTCTTGAGTGTTTGACAATCTAATAAGTTTGTGTCTCAGGGTAGGCCTGTTAGGATTTATACTGTTTGGTGTGTGCTGTACTTCTTAGACATATATATCCATGTCCTCATAAGAGTTGGGAAATTTTTGGCCATTATTTCCTCCAACACTCCTTCTGCCCCCTTTACTGTCTCTTCTCCCTCTGTGAACCTATAATGCATATGTTTGTGTGTATCACTCAGTCATTCAATTCCCTGACTCCCTGCTGAATTTTTTCTATTTTTTATCTATCTGTTCTATTTGTGCAATTTCAGATGTTCTATCTTCAATGGCACTAATTCTTTGCTCTGCCTGTCCAAATCTGCTATTATGTCCTTCCAGCTTATTTTTAATTTCTTTCATTGTGCCTTTCATCACCATCATATTTGTTGTCTTTTTATGTATGTTTATGAATTCTTCTGTATATTCACTCAGTGTCTTCTTAATAGCCTTTATTTTTTCCTTCACTTCATTAAGTTGATTCATGATATTTGTTTGGACATCCTTGATTAGTTGTTCCACATTCTGCATCTCCTCCTGCTTTTTAGTTTGTTCATTAGTTCGGGCTATGTATTCCTATTTCTTAGTATGGCTTGCAATTTTTTTGCTGGTGTCTAGGCAACTGTTTAGCTTGATGGGCTTATCCAGTTGGTTAGCTTCTCTTTCTGGCCTAAGGTTTTATTTCATTTTGTTTTGTGTTAAGGGTCCTTTTTGACACTTTGTTCCACTTATTCTGTATCCTTGTAGTTGTCTGTGTTTCCCCCCCTTCCAAAAAAATAGCCTATTAAAAAGGAAAGAAAGAAGAAGAGAAAAAGAATTGAAAAAAAAAAGAAGCATGGAAAAGGAACCATAAAAGAGCCAGGAAAAAAAAAATAAGTAGTAAGAGTGAAAAGTCATAAAAAGTAAAAAGAAATAAGAGTAAAAAAAAGGTGGAAGAAAAAAAAAGAAACAGGATAAAGTAAAATAAAACAAAACTAGAAAAATGAGGAGAAAGAAATTGCAGACCAAACAAGAGACGTTGGAATGAAAGAAAAGAAAAGGAAGAGGAAAACTGAAAGAAAGAAAATAAATAAAGAAATTAAGGAGGAAAAAAAACAAAGGGAAAAAAAAACAGTAAAAGCAGGCCTCTCTCTTAAGCCGCTAGTAACTGTCTCAGGCTGCCAGTGCTCACCAATCAATCACCCCGTGGCCT
>JAQZBX010012206.1:0-41262 GCA_029593785.1 Cabassous unicinctus | reverse complement strand
TCTGTGTTCTTTTTCTCTGTGTGTTTACTCTCATGTGAGCATCTGTTTTAACCCCAAAGGAAATAGGACTCCACACTGAGTTGCAATCTAATGACATGGTTGGATCAGAGCCATAGTTTAATCAGACATTTCAGCTGAATCAAATACAAGCAAAGGATTATCACACCACAGGACATGACCAGTTAACAAAAATAATCTATATTTCTTTTTAGATTTCATAAATAATATCAAACAGCTACAGCTAGTGATGTTGAACATTTTTTATGTGTTTCTCTGCCACTTATAATTCTTCTTTAGACAACTGTGTTTTCAAGTCTTTTGCCCATTTTTTAACTGGGTAGTTTGTCTTTTTATTATTGAGTTATATGATTTCTTTGTATGTCATGGATAGTGAACGCTTCTCAGATATGTGATTGCCAGATATTTTCAACCTTTTGACAAAGTCCTTTGAGGTGCAAAAATGTTTAATTTTGAGGAATTCCCATTTAACTATTTTTTTCTTTTTTTGCTTGTGCATGAGTGGGAGGTTTAAGAAAATATTGCCTACCAAAACATCTCAAAGATGTTTTCCTATACTTTCTTATAGGACTACATGGTTGTCCTTGATCCATTTTGAGTTATTTTGTGTAAGGTGTGAGAAACGTGTCTTCTTTCTTTCTTTTGAATATGGATATCCAGTTCTCCCAGCATGGTTTGTTGAATAGACTGTTTCTGGCCTAGGTGTGTGGGCTTAACAGCCTTATTAAAAATCATTGACTGTAGATGTGAGGGTCTGTTTCTGAGTTGATTCAGTTCCACTGGTCAATGTGTCTGTCTTTATGCCAGTATCATGCTGTTTTTACCACTGTAGCTAAGTAATAAATTTTAGTCGAAAATGAGAGTCCTCCTCCAACTTCATTCTTCTTTTGTAAGATCATTTTGGCAATTCGGGGCCATTCAGCATTCCAAATAAATTTGTTATTTGGTTTTTCCATTTCTGCATATGTTACTATGTCAAGGAAATCCTGAAAAATCCACAAAAAAGCTCCTAGAAAACATTAGTTAAACAAAGTGCTGAGATACAAGATTAATATAAAATAAGCAATAGGATTTCTATACAACACTGAGGTGTAATCTGAGGAAGAAATCAGAAAAACTATTCCATTTTTAATAGTAACTAAAAGAATCAAAGATTTAGGAATAAACTTAACCAAGAACATAAAGACCTGTATTTAGAAAACTACAAAGCATTGTTAAAATAAACAGAAGAAGACTTAATTAAATGGAAGTACACTTCAGAATTCATGGATTGGAAGACTAAATATTGTTAAGATGTCAATTCAACCCAAACAGATTTACAGATTCAATGAAGTCCCTATAAAAATCCCAACCACGTTTTCTGCAGAAATGGAAAAGCCAATAATCAATTTATTTCACCGGGAAGTGGCCCTGTATAGACAAAAATATCTTTAAACTGAATAAAGAAGTTGGAAAACTCTCATTTCCTGACTTTAAAGCATACTACTTAATCACAGTCTTAAAAACAGCCTGATACTGGCATAAAGATAGCCAGGTTGGGAAGCGGGTGGGGCTCAATCGATAGAGACCCCGTTTACCATATGGGAGGCCCCGGGTTCGCTTCCCGGGACCTCCTTGTGAGGGCAGGCCGGCCCGCGCAGCGCTGTGGGCTGATGCAGCAAGACCTCGCAGCAAGGGGGAGATAAGCAGACACAGAAAAAACACGCAGCAAATGGACACAGCAAACACAAGCAGTAAGGGGGGGATAAATAAATAAATAAATAAATCTTTTAAAAAAAACATAGCCAGGTTGACCCATGGAACCAAATAGAGAATTCAGAATTAGAACCTACATCCACAGTCAAATGATTGTTGTCAAAGCTGTTATGCCCACCCAGCTGAGCCAAAGAGGCTATTTAACAAATGGTGCTTGGAGAACTGGATAACATATCCAAAAGAAAGAAAGAGGACCCCTATCTCACACCTTATACAAAAAGCAACTCAAAATGGATAAAGGACCCTAATATAGAAGTGACAACCATAAAACTTCTAGGAGAAAATATAGGGAAAAATCTTCAAGATCTTGTGGTAGGTGGTAGTTTCTTAAAGCTTACACCAAAAGCATGAGCAAAAAAAGAAAAAAATAGGTAAATGGGAACTCCTCAATATTAAACACTTATGCACTTCAAAGGACTTTGTCAAAAGGTGGAAAAGGCAGCCACCTCAATGGGAGAAAATATTTGTCAATCACATATCTGATAAGGGTTTAATATGCATGACATATAAAGAGGTCATACAACTCAACAATAAAATGACAAACTACACAATGAAAAAATGGGCTTGTAGACTTCAGAGTTTGACTGTTGCATCTGTGAAATTTCATTTTCCTGAGTTTGTTGATGTCAACATCTGGAAGCGTATGTCTGTGCATCATTTTTGGTGTTTGCATTTCTATTCCTCCATTTATAAAGGACTCTAATAAGTGGATTAATCCCACCCTAACTCATGCCCCACTGAAGTAATCGAATCAAACATCCCTTTCCTCATCTAACCTAATCAAAGGATCAACATAGGTTCAATATAAGAACATAAATTTCTGGCATCCAAAAAGAATCAACACAGCACAGACACCCAAATGAAGAATATGTTTACTCCAGAATCCAAAAATCCTAACTAGGTATTGTGACTCTTTATATTTATAGGAGACATCAGTTACAAGAATTTATTCTTCACCTTTCCAGAAATATCTTGACATGCACACACTACTGAATGCTGAGAAATTTACTAAGATTGAAGGACTCTGAATTTTGTTGGACATATCTCCCAACATCTGGCACACAATATTTATACGCTAGCTGCTACTTCATGTTTACTAGGTCCAATCACCAAAATATGATCAATAAAATGGAGCAGTATGAGACCTTGTGGAAGAGAAAGGCACACAACTTCTCTGGAGATTAGATGAAAACATAGGACTGAAGAGAGATATGCCCCTGAAGCAGGACATGAAGGTGTACTGCTGGCTCTGCCACTTGAAAGCAAACAATTTCTCTTGGCCTGTATTAAAAGGTATTGTGGGAGTTTGATATTATTTAAGAATTCCAAGAAGAAATTGAGATTATGTTTGTAATCTGGTCTGTTCCTTTGGGGTGATAACCCGTTGATTGTCTTAGATTCAGCTGAGATGTCTGATTAAATTCTGTTAAGTTAGGGCTCTGATGCAACCATGTCATTAGAATGACTCAGCGTCGAGACCTGGCTACCTTGGGGAAAAAACAGATGAAGAAATGAAAGTAAACATACAGAGAAGAACATAGAGTGTATTTGTAACCCAAACAGTTTCTAATGCAAAATACTAGAAATTGGTTAGTTTTTATAAAGGGTATTTATTTGGGGTAGAAGCTTGCAGTTACCAGGCCATAAAGCACAAGTTACCTCCCTCACCAAAGACTATTGCCAACATCTGCAAGGGTTAAGGGTTCCTGTTTTCCTCTCTTCCTGGGTCTCATTTCTCTCCAGGCTCAGCTGCTCTGCTATCTCTACAAGGTCAGCTGTAGACTATCAGGCAAACAGCTTGTCTCTCTTCTTGGGACCTCTGCCATGTCTAATCGAGCCTTCTCTCTGCTCCTCTGTGTGCTTACTTCCTGGGCTCCAATAATAAACGCCCAAACTCTGTTCTCTGCCATATCTTTTCTTTGTGAGTCCCTGTCCACCAAGAAAGCCGGAATGCAATGTACTACTGATGTGGCCCAATCAAAGACTTAATTATTATTTAATTAAGGAAAAGTGAAACCTCTGAATCCAATATAATCCAATATGCCTAGAGGGACAGACCAGTTTACAAACATAATCCAATATCTATGTTTGGAATTCATAAACAATATCAAACTGCTACACAGATGAGAAGACAGACAGCTCGTTAGACACAGCAGAGTCCCTGAGAAGAGAATGAGCCTGATAGTCTACACTGACCTTATGAAGAGAAGAGTGCAGCTGAACCTGGAAACAATTGAGTCCTGGGAGAGAGTCAAGCCTTATGCCCGCCTGCAGCCATGATGGGAATAAGCTGGGATCACAGAGCTTTAAGAAGGAAGAGGAAGACTGAAGGCTGAACCCTCGCAGCTGTCACCAGCCATCTTGCTTCAACATGTGTGAACAGAGTTTGGTAAGGAAGTAACCTTGAGTTGGACTCTTTAGGGCCGTGTGAAAGTAAGCTTCTACCCCTAATAAATACCTTTTATAAAAACTGACAGATTTTTGATACTTTACATTGCGCCCTTTTGACTGACTAATAAAGGTATTGGGGAAAAATTATGTGCCAGATCAATAGCTGCATATGAACTGCCAGGGGAATTGTTGATTTTGCTCAAGCAATGATACCATATCTGAAACAGCAGCTGTAGTTAGAGTCACCAGCTAGTTAAGTTTATTACAAACCACTATCATCCTCCAAGATCCATCTTTTTTTTTCTGTACAGGTCAAATAATAGTCTTGAATGGGGTGATGGTGGTAATCCTCATTTCTGTATACTTCATATCCTGATGTTAGGATGAATCCCTACAATCCTTCCAAGAATGCAATATTGGCTTTGGTTTACTGTTTGGTTAAGTACAGGCAGTTATAATGGCTTCTACTTTGCCTTTCTTACCATCATAACCCTCACTTCTCAGGTCAGGAAACCAATTTTGTGAATCTGCCTGTTGCTGAGTACGTCAATTCCAAGATTCAGCCCCCAGTTAGCAGATGGACATCCCAAAGATTTAAGTCTCTTGGATGTACAAATATCAACTCTAGTACTAATTATAAGTTCAAAGAGAAGGATCAGAATAGCCATGTGTAGAGAAACCACAACTGAGTCCAACTCAGTCATTCTGGGGAGCATAAATTGCAAAGTAGTGCCTACTGACAAGGCACCAAACTCCTGACTTTGTGATGACAGATACAGGCCATCATGTATCTTGCAATTACCTACAAAATTGTGAGGGAGAGAGTGCAAACTACAATGTAAACTACAATCCATTCTTAGTGGCAATGCTCCAAATGTGTTCATCATTGTAAGGAATGTACCATACTAATGAAGAATGCTAATGTGGGAAACTGTGGGAGGTGTAGGGAGTGGGGCATATGGGAATCCCTTATAATTTTTTATATAACAATTCATGTAATCTCAGTATCTTTAAATAAAATAAAATTTAAAAAAAGGTGCTGAGTCTGAAATCTGTCTCAAGTCGGGGAATTGAGGGAACATTACTCTGTTTTGTGCTTCAAGTCTCACTTTTTTCACTTGATCTACAACTCTTCTGCTCATACAGACCAAGTGAGAGTTGCGTAGAATGACTATCTATTTCACTGTTGGGTTCCTTAATATCAACTGGCCAATGCCACAGGTCCTGGTAAAAGATGTGTCTTCTGGACATGCCAGGAGTTGGTAAGGAGGTCTCACATGATAAATTCACTCTAGTAATGCAATCTCTCCAAGTCTTTGGATCCGCTCATCTACTTTATACAAGGGCACTTCAGACATTTTAACTTCAGGAAATGTAGGCCACTGCCCCAGGATTGGGTCACCTGTTAGAAAACTGTCAAAACCCTTGAGCCACAGAATTGAATCTGGAAGTTTTTTTTAGTCAGCCCATAACAATAACTTTAGCCTGATGCAACTTTATGTTCCTTCCAAAATTATTTCAAAGCCTTAATATCCATTGCCACAAATATTCCCATAATTTATGTCTGTGTAAATTAAAAAGTCATGCAGTTGTTTTAGACTCTAGTACTCTTCCCCGTAGGGGATTATTTATGCCTCATCTTTTGGGGTTTTAGCACCTCAGTGTAGTTATAGGTCTGGAAGAAAAGATGGGTATTGGGTATGGGCCATGTAAGAAATTAGCCGTGCTTTGTAAGTCAGTTACCTCTGGGAATTCCATTAAATTTTAATCTGGTGAAATGCATTAAACTCTTCAGTTGGATGTGTGATGACCAGCTCCTCAGGGGAGACAGTTATAGGTTTATCATACACAACAGGACTAATCTCTTTAGAGGAATGCACGAGAGCTGTCTCCTCAGGGCAGACTAGTGATTGGGTGTTTGAATCCTGAGGGCAGACCATGTCAGATTTATCTGGCATAGAAGACTGAACAGAGTCTAAGGTTTAATGTCTCCACTATATCATTGAAGTCAGTATGTCCCTATTCCAATTCTCCTGATCACATTACTTCCCCATCAATACCCTCACTTAATCAGGAGACACCCTGTTAATCTGCTCATATTTGTAGCAGTTTTAAGCTTTTCTGAACTTCAGAAAATCATCGTGCACATGCAAACCTATAATAGGTGGGAACTTTTGACTAAATTACATCAGTTAACGGCCTTTAATTAGATTGCATGATCCTGAATGAGTCTTAATCCTATTACCAGGTTCTTTATAAATGGCATAATAAAAAGCCACTGATCCAAAAAAAAAAAGCTGCAAACACAGAAAGGACCCCAGACTGAGCAAGATGTCTCTGGAAGCCAGGAACTGAAATCTACACAACACTTAAGCTGAGAGGATGCTAATTTTGATAGAAGCCGAATGTAACAAGGCCCTGAGGAGAAGGGAGAGACAAGCAGACACCCTCTTGTGCCTGATCACATGTAGCTGCAATCAGATAGAAATGATCTCATGATGATGCCTTGATAAGGATGTGTTCACAAACTCAGAACTCTAAACTTTTAACCTAATAAGTCCCCTCTGTAAATGCTAACCCATTTCTGGTACATTGCTCCCAGCAGCTTTCAGCAAATTAAAACAGAAACTGATACCAGGAGAGTGGGGTGCAAACAGCAAAAATTTGTATCAGTATTATAAATGAATAAAGTGTTGATTTGGGAAGACTTGTGAGACCTTATTAGGAAAAGCCTCTATTGCTTCAAAGAGATTGTTAGTAGAAATATGGATGCTAAAGATACTTCTGATGAGGCCTTAGAAATAATGAATATGTCACTGCAATCTGGAAACAAGGTGATCCTTGCTTTAAAGCAGGGATTCATAACCTTTTCTCTTCCATGGACACTTTTTTCTGTCACGTGAAATCCGCACAACACTTACTAAGTCCACACTACATTGTGTATTCTTTAATAAATATATCACACCTATACCAAACAAGTCCCCACAAGAATAATGTTTTTGTGAATTTCAATTCTATCTCACAGACTCCTTGTTAAGAAGCTATAAAGTGTCAGAGAACTTGCCAAAATTGACTCCAGATGCTAGATGGAAGGTAGAATTTGAAAGTGATTTTATGAGTTAGCCAAAAGGGGTGCTGATGCAAAATACCAGAAATCTGTTGGCTCTTATAAAGGGTATTTGAGTCAGACGCTTACAGTTACCAGGCCATAAAGCGTAAGGTACTTTCCTCACCAAAGTCTATTGTCGCATGTTGGAGCAAAATGACTGATGAACATATGTAAATATTCAGAGATTTTTAAAAATAGGAATTGGTTCATGTAAATATGAGTATTGTCAAGTTCCCTGTGACAGGCAGCAAGTTTAAAACCCCAATGAAGTTGATAATGAATTCTCCAGGAGAAGCTACCTGTCTCTAGTAGAGATAGAAATTCTGCTTTCTGACTGCTGAAACTATCAATTCTTCCTTTAATGCCTTCAATTGATGGAATAATAATGCCTTCAATTAATGCCTCAAAGCTGAAGACAAGATCCTGTGTTGACTGTAGATATAATCAGCCATAGATGAAATCAACTGACTAATGATTTCAAGCCATGAAATATCCTCATAGTAGCAATCAGACCAGTGCTTGTCCTATCAATTCACCATTACACTCCTGGTCGGCTAGGTAGCTGAAAACAGTATACCAGAAATGGGTTTGCTTTTACAATGGGCTTATGCTCTTAAAAGCTTACAGTTCTGAGGCCATGAAAATGTTTAAATGAAGGCAATGAAAGGTTACACATTCTCCTTAAACCCTTTGATCTGATACTGAATGGAATTGGAAACCTTTGGAGGGTTTTAAACCTGAAGGTGACAAAGTCTGCTCTTCACTGAATTTCAAGCCCCTTCTGGTGTAGACTGGGAAATGCCAAGGTTTTCATTATTTTCTCAAGATCACACTGCCAGAAGGCAGCCCTGTTTTGAGTTGTGCTTCATGCTGCTTCCCACCCCATCTTGTAATTCTTCCTTCTCTTCATTTTTTCATTGGCTGGTTGCAGGGACAGGACTCAAGTTTTCTAGGAATTTTCCCCAGCCACCTGAATTCCTGGAAAGTATAAGCTAGATTTGAAACCTTGTGCAGCAGGGGAAGCTTCAGAGGCCCTGAGAGACACAAACACATGTCTAGGGTCACAGAACTGGGAGGAGGAAGAAGGTTGTGAACCCAGTTCAGTCTCCTCACATGGTTCTTGATACCCCCAGGCCTTAGCTGGGCAGCCTGTAAGACTGTGCTGGTGAAATTGTGTACAGATGAGAAATGCCATGGGATAGGAGGGTAGGCAGTCAGCAGACCAGAGTGGACATTTGGGAGATGCTATCCAGGAAGGGGACAGAGGGAAGGGGATGCAAGAAGTTACCTCACTTTCTTGGAGATAGAACACAACAAAACTTTGAACCCTGGTAGCCAGGCACCCACATACTAGTAACTGCCCCTAACAGCTCATTCAGGCAGAGACTCACAAGGAAAGATGTTCTCTTGTTGCTGTCTACCTGCTTCTCAAGGCATTCACCACAGGAATTCCTGCAGTGAGAGCTTTATTCAGTGCTGCATGCATTGGCTGAATGCTCACCCTCACCATTGAATACTCTGGCCATTTACCAGGAGGAATGCAAAGGGAAACCAGGGGCCCTAGGGCAGGGGGATGCAGGCGAGACTGACACTGTGATTCTTCCAGGGATGCCTCAGCACCTCCCACTCCCATTATGGGTGTACAGAAGGGAGGGCATGAGTGTGGCCTTGGGCTGGGCAGAGAGAGGTGATTGGGGGTGAGTACCTGGTAGGCTCATCATGTTCAGATCCTGTTCATGGCTAGCGGGGTCAGAAAGGGAATCTTGGGGATGGTTTCCCTCCGCCGAGACATTGATCCTGAGCCATGGAGCTGTCATCTCTCTCTTAGGAGGAAGGTGCATACAGACAGGGTCTTTTCCTCATGAGAAAGTAGAACTTCATGTGGGGTTGTTCCTCTGGGTGACTACCAAGCTGGGTCCTGATGACCTGCAGCCCTGCTGATGACCCTGTCATTGCTGTGCTCCACACATGAGACCAGCTCAGAGTAAGATGACGTTGTCATCAATACCACCTCTCTGACCAGGGTGCCAGAAGCCCTGGTCACTAACAGAGGCTGGAACAACCCTGAAGTGAGATGGGAGCTGAGGATTCTCCACATACCGGTCTGAGACAGTGAGGGGAATTCCAGACCAACCACACCCTGGCAGAATCTCCAGGCTCCCTGCCAAGGATTCTTCTTGTTAAAAATCAGTCCCACTCCCTGAGGAATCTGGGACTCCATCTCCCACCCGCAGCACCCAACCACAGTCATGACCAGGTAAAATGTTTGTTGAAATTGATGAAATGAGTCTTTCAGAATGATTCATCTTCATGTTAAACCATGACAGTCTTTGTTTTTGATCCTGTCTTGGTTGTTTAATCCACCTGCCCCTAAGTGCTCCCCATCTCCAGGTAGCCTACCTGCATTCAGCAAGACTGTCTCTCAACACCTTCTCCATTCTTACACATCCTAATGATTCCTAGGTTGTTTTTACCTATAAAGGGTAAGAAAATCATACTGTATTGCATGTTTCTCTGCAGCTTGCAATCTCATAGTGTTCTATACCGAGACCCTTCCAGGTCAAAAGACAGGGATCCATCATATTTCAAAGGGGGAGGCCGGGAAACTCAAATGTCCAGCTTCACTGTCCTTGGAACTAGACAGGACTTGCTCCTGTTGCCATTTCAACAGGGCTGCAGAGAAAGTCATGTGATTGTGAATAGTCTAATGTTTCCAGTTCTCCCAGTATGGGCTCCTAGGAATGGGAAGGCTTGTTAAAACATTATACATATTTGAAGTTTGAATGGCTGGGGCCAGATTCCTTGAACCAATTGAAGCATCCAAAAGCAGGCAATGATGTCTGATGCTTCCCTGCATCCAACTAACTTTGGATGGGGACAGTGTGAAAATTTGTCCATCTGGTGTCAGCAAGGCAGAATCAAATTTACACTTGGCCCATTAGAAGGTGATCTACACTTGAACATTTTCAAGACCATTTGAAATTTCTCTTCCCTGTGGCATCAGGTCATTTCCTTGAGCAATCCAGGGTCTTTCTCCCATCCTGTAATCTCCAGGAATTTATCCCTTAAAGAAACAGTTATCTGTTATCACCTTACCTCAGGTCCTCAAAACTCCTTTCAATTTGAAAAAGGTTAGTGAGTGTTTTTGAAGTCTTTGAAATCAAGTGCATGAATCCAGGATGGGTTTTGCTGTGCCTTGTCATCAATTAAGAGAGACCGATGGTCCACCTCCTGACACAGTCACTGAGAATGGGGATTTCCAAGTTTGAAATTCAGTTTTAATTGTCCTTTTGGACATGTTGAAGCTGCTGAGTCAATGTTGCTTTTTTGTCCCAACAGTCCAACATCCAGTGTGAAATTGACTCTCCTGAGGATATGAAAGAAACCAGACTGGTGCAGAGAAACTTCAAGTCCAGGATAAAGAAGAACCTAGTGCAGCATCTGGTACCTTCCCACCTGGGCAGAGAGTACCTGGACCCATCCATCATCCTGGGGAACATCCAAGCTGTTCACCCCACACAACAGACATGTATACAAATGGTCACCAGATGAGCTCACTGACCCTTCCATGGACTAACTTTGCCTGTTGTCCCCATGGGAGTGTAGAGGTCAATTCATTTCTCTGAGCCTCACGTGTCTCCTTGGAAGAATAAGGGTCTAGAGAACAAACAGTGAAGGGTTATTGAGATATCTGAATGAGATGAGATGCAGGAAGTGCTGACCTAGGCCAGTCCCTGCATGATCAGCTGTCACAGTGGTAGAGGATGGACAGATTTGTTTTCAACTCACCTTTAGAAAAGCCTCTGACTCAGCCCTCACTACCCCAGGGCAATGCACAGACCTTGTAATGAAGATTGAAGATTCCATATGGATGTCTTCAACCAAGGTCTAGTCAAAAGACCTTGAAGGGACAGGAGAAGTGGAAGAGGCAAAATCTGATTTCTGAGAGTCTTATGATTGGGCTAAATCAACAAATAAAGACTGGGTGACTATGTGTATGGGGACATTGCAAAATTCAATAGTTGAAGGAATGAAGGAGGAAAAGTCCCTGCCTGTTGGACTTCCATTTCAAAGGGGCATCAGACAAATACAATAGACCTCACAAGCATATTGAGAACAAAGCATGCTAGGTGTGATACATAATTATTCTCTCTAGATATAGAAAAATCCACCAGGATTCTGAAGGGTAAAGAAGACTACTGGAAATAAGAAAAATGTGAGTGAAATCTGTGTCAAGAATAAGGACTCCAAACTCCACAGTTGGATCAGAAATGTGCTGTAGGGGTACTAGCTGTGAATTTCAGGTCAAATTCCTGTGTCCAGCAAATCTGATGCTTCCCATTCTGGTTCCATTTGTCCCCATCTGCATCATCCTGCAAATCAGATCAATGGTCCCAGGACAGTAGATGTGTTCAGCAAAATTCTGCCAACTCTGACTAGAGGCTCAATAAAGGGTGCTTAGCTGTAGACAAGGTGGAGAAAGGCAGTGGCTATGCCAACACCAAAACAATATGAAGGGGATGATACACTCACAGACACTCAAAAAATGTGGCAGCTCTTGGTATCTTGGCTTCAGGCTGAGGTACAGTTAGGATCTGGAAGATTTGGCAGGTGGTTCCCGTTCACCAGGTATTTAAGACACCTAATTTTCAAAACAGTGCAATGAACAGGGCAGTCATTACCTGACTCTGCTTTTCTGTAATTCAAATCCCTTTGTGGATTGGGCAAAAACAGACAGATATGTGTCAGAGGCTCAGATGTAGGTAAGTTTTGTTTATATATTGGACAGGAGTCTTCTATGATTGACAACAGTCCTCAGTCCTCAGCTAGCATACAGGCAGCCGCTGCCAGGACTGAGAATGTAAGGGCAGTGGGTGTAGAACCTGGGGACTGTCAGGGTTACGAACAGGAACCTTCCACAAACACATACATGTATACCTTCAAAAGGGAAAGTGGGCTAAAAGGAACTGCCTCTTGATCTGCTGTCTATACTCCTCTCAAAGTGCCATTGGATCTATGCTAAGAACCTTTATGAACCATCCCATTTGGGACTTCTTCCAGTCCCAGTTCTCTCGTATTCCGAAGGACCTGATGGCTTCCATGAATATTAAAATTATTGCCTTGACTTTTCAAAGGAGGTCCCATACTGCCCGTGCCCAACTTGAAATTCATCAATCAAGGAAGTCTAACCCAGAAGGTGAGCCATCCTGGGAGTGGGTGCCAGTGAGGCTGAGCAGATGGTATGGGTGGAGAATCCAGGCAGGATCTCCATGGCTGGGGTTGTCCAGGACTAACAGGAACCTCAGAAGGGACATTACTTGGACTTCTACCCAGGAAAATTTCTTGGTGTTGGTGTGGTGGGTTTGTGTTTATTGCATCTGAAATGCTTGGGGATATTTTGTGCCTTTGAAATGGCACCTCAAAACTATCAAGCTGGTAAATCCTCCTCCTCTTCCAGCTCTAGTGCCAACTCCATTGCCTGCCTCTAACTTTGCTCTTGCTCTTGTTCCATCACCAGCTCATGAGGATTTGGAGCCCTTCCAACTGTGAAGTTTGGACCAGCTTCACTGTTAGAGCAAATTTCATGCTGCATTATTGAGTCTTTAGCCCAGAGTGTGCATTCCATGTCCACTCCCAAGATGGTGGCACAAATACCACGAGAACCAGGTATGGAGCTTGATACAACACCATTCCAAGCTCCAGCATCACTGTTCCCAGAAGAGTTTTCTTAAGAGCTGGTGACAGCCCAAGTAGCAGATGAAGCTTTAGACCTACTTCTTCTTGGGCCAGCCCAAGATAAGGAAACTTCCTTCCCTCTGCTTGAGAAGGCCATTTATTTTCTCTTTGTAATTTTTTTCTTTGTATTTTATGTTTTTCCTGGTTGTATTTATTTTTTTCATTTTCTGTGCCTTTTAAATTTATTTACTTATTATTATCCTGTTTTAGTGTGCATTTCAGTGTTTTAGGTAATTGTAACATTGAACAACCATCTTCACTGTCTGATCCAGAACCTGTCCTTGCTCCTAACTGGAACCTCACCCTACTGGACATTCAGTCTCCATTATCACCTCATTTGTATGCTGAAAACCACTAATCTACTTCTTTTCTTTTACTCCTATGCTGTGGGCCCTGCTTTATGCATGTGGAGAGTATTAGGGCCTGGCCCAGATTCTATCTCGGGCACGGAGACTTTATAATTTTTTGACAGGTAGTTACAGGTCAGCTCAAGGAGATTAAGAGATCAGCTGGAATGTCAGGGAACATGGATTGTAACCCAAATCAGGGATCCCAGCAGTACCAGTTATCTGTTGTCTTATTCACCTCTATGTGGCTGGGACCCTCCCATCTTCAGCTAACTGCCAAGTGTTCAATCCCACACACCTTTTCCAGTTCTGGCAGTGTCTGTACAGGAGGAGATTATGGCCTTGTTGACATTATATGTCCATAATCAAGATGATGGGGAAAGTCATTCCTGTGACATCCTGAAAATTGTCCACATGATCTCCCCATACCATGTAGGGCAGGCGGACATCCAGGAGGAGCCGGTACATGGAGGTCACGGTCCTCCTGTGGTTGTCAGAGGTGAATGCCCAATTCATCCAGGTGCTCTCTGTAGTTGCCCATTCCACAGAGTGTCCCTGGATGGAGGCTGTTAGGGGAACATGGAACACTCTGGGGTATACCTCAAGACTCCCAAAGAAACTGAGATTCTTATGGTTGGGCAAGGAAAAGCCATTGAACTTACTTAAAGTTTTCACAATTTTAATTTAATGGATACCTCACCTCCACTCAACTTTTTGAGGCATCTTCCTCCCCTAATTCAGTACCAAGAAAGACTCTATTTTCTCTAAGTGAATTTGTATTCTTCATTTAATTGGATAAGTTTTATGCCCTGAGCTTTACCTTTTGACCTTTCTGACAAGAAACTCACAGCTACATTTTCTCCTTTCTTGCAGCAAAGTCTCTTTCTACAATTCTAGGTTTATTTATTTTATCTTTTAGGAAATCACAACTTGTTGTTTTTTTTTAATGTTAATTCACTATTAGTTTAAGGAAGGCTTTCTTGTGTCCACAGGCTTTAGCTCTTTTGATAGGTTTGAACAATGAAGCCCTTTAGAGTCACTAAGCACAGATACATCTTGCCATGATCTGTCCTTCCACACAGGAGGGCTGCAATAAACACTTAAGAGCTTTCCAGTGGAATGGACTATAGTATGTGGAATTGTGTGCAAGGAACGGTGGGGCAGGGAATTAACAAAGGGTTTTGTAAACACCTTTAAGACTGGGAGATTATAACAATTTTCATCAGTTATGATCAAATTGAATCAGGCAGGAACACATGGTATCCTATGAAAGGCTGATAAGAGTCCCAGAGCTATGTGAGCCTCCCAATGTCAAGACTATTACAAGACAATGCATGGTCCCAAGTGGATCTTCCCTGGGAACAAGCCCTCATCCATGTTCAACCTCCGTTGCTGTTGGCTGCTCTTGTGCCTAGTGCACAATAGGTGGTCATTTAAGAGTGGAGCTTTTCATGGGGAGCTGGAGGAAAAGCAACTGGAACCTGTGATGGAGAGCGATGCACTGTTCCCAGCAGCAGGGTCAGCACCAAATGCCCAAGGCTATCACGAGAATGAGTAGAATCCATCACAACTCCCAGTAAAAAGTTTTATATCAAGGTCCTTCCTCGGACAGGCATCAAATGTTCAATCCTGGGACAAGATGGAGGCTGGAGGGAAGGGAAGGTATTCCACAGAGCTGAGCATCTGCATTTTTGGGAAGAGTGAGGTATAGAGTTCAGATCAGGGTGAGGATCCACCGACTGATACATGGCTTATGGTTGGTCTTCCCAGCAGAAGGTAGAGTACAGGCTGACTGTGGGGAGAGCTACATAGGGTTGTAAGTAGGCAAGAGAGGTTAGTCAAAAGAGATTTTGGTGAGCAACAGGGTAGAGCAAGCATCTGAACTCATCAAAGAGGACATCAGGTCCATTGCCTAGAATACGCATTCAGTACTCAGGCTAATAGGGAGGGAGGGCTCAGCTTCAGAAACAAGAGAAAGGGCCATGTCAAGGACAAGGAAGTAAGCCAGAACAAGTCCCATGGCCATATCAAGTGGGACCTAAGTCTCCTGATTCCCCAGGGAGAAGGGCTCCCAGGACAGATGGTAGGGACCAGGTGCCAGTGAAATTGTGCCCTGGGAGTTCTCCAGGGTCCCAAAGAGGCCTTAGTGTATTTATGCACTACTGTCTCAACTCAATGTAGGTTCAAACATGACAATGTACTTGCTGACTGATGGAAGCCTTAGGATGGGATGGCCTGCTACAATTTCTCCAACATTGGCCGCTCATCAGGGAGAGGTAACAGTTTAAAAACATGGGGTAGGGGTTATTGGTCCCCACTGAATGTAGAATCATCAATATTTAATCCTGTCCTGTCATTTTATGGGATCTTAATGCTCAACATAGCAAGGAACACCTTGGGCTATACAAAGTCATTGCTGTGTCCCTAGAGTGAATGAATGAATGAGCAGACTGGACATGGGCCAAATGCCAAAAAATTTGCCATTGCTTCCTCAGCAATGCTTTTGATTAAAGAGGATTTCAAATTTGATTTAGAGCCCTAAATCAAATTTTAACGAACAATAGTAAGTATGAGAAATGTTCTCTCTCAAAATTTTCAAAGCAATGTGCTAATTGACTTTTGTCTGTTCCAGTAGCAATCAGTCTTCTCTACTGCCTCTCTATTGTCCCTCACGGATCTGTCAAATGGACATGAATTTAATGGACTTGAACTGCCATCTGACAAATGGTCACCTGTGGTTTTGCTCCACAAGTTTAGAGCTTCTTTCTGGGATAAGATCAGTGCATCGATGTAGGATGTGACCCTAAGTCTTCCTGGGCAGCTTCCACTCTTCCCAAGGGTAGGACTGTGCAGGGTTGGTCACCTCTCTATAGGTAGGGAATTCATCAGAGATACAAGGAGTGTCCTTGAGTTCAGAAGATGGAGCTGGGAGACCAAGGACGAGGATGTGACTAGAGTTTACAGGACAACGTGCTTGAAGGAGAGAGCTGTAGGCAATGCAAAGAGTTCCATAGGGTTAGAGAAAGTCAGAAAGACAGAGAGCATGTTCCAGGACCCAGCAGGTTTCACCCAGTGGGCTTCAGCTGAGCATAGTGCATGAACAGAGCTACCCAAGGCGTCTCCAGACAAAGGATGATACCAACAGAAATGAATAAGCAGAACAAAGCTCAGAGATCAGAAAGGATGGGGAATAGTTCATGTTCTCACCAGTCAGGGTGGAAAAATCTCATAATTCAGGTGGTATCAGGTTGAGCACTCAGAGACTTGCCTCACTTGAGGATTAATTGTTATGAAATAGATATTGTAAAACATATCAATTATTGTATATTACTTCAAAACAAGTAGAACTAACAAATTCAGCAAAATGTCAGGTTACAAGATTAGCCTGCAAATATCAGTTGTCTTTCTAAACACCATAAATGAACTCTCTGAAATTGAAACTAAGAAAACAATTCCATTAAATTAGCCTCTGACAGAATAAAATATTTTGGAATAAATTTAAACCAGAAAGTGAAAGACAGGTACACTGATATATACAGAACCCTGATATAAGGAATTTTAAAAGACTAAAAAATGGGGGAAAAAACCCTGATTCATAGATAGAAAATCGAATATTGTTAAGATGTCAATGATACCCCTAAAGAACAATAGATGTAATGAAAAACCTTAAGAAATTCAGCAACATTTTTTCAGTAAGGGGAAAACCTATTTTCAAATCCAGTGGAAATCAAATAACCCTGAAGAGTCAAAACTATTTTGAAATAGAAGAACAAAATTGAGAATGACACTTCTTTTTTTTTTTAATTTTATTTTGTAATTTACTAATTGAAAAAAATAAACAATTAAAATTTAAGAAGTAAACACAGATGAATAAATACATTTCCCAATTAAGTGTACTGGATACATATAAAGTTTTCTTGAATCAGACAATATGTTACACAATATATTTGCTTCATAGTAACGCAATTATAGAGTATATGTCCTTTTGTGTCTGGCTTGCTTCATTCAACATAATGCCCTCCAGGTTCATCCATGTTGTCATATGCTTTACTACTTCATTTCACTTACAGCTGTATAATATTCCACTGAATGACACTTCTTAATTTCAAATTTTACTATATGCCACAGTCATCAAATGAATGTGGTTATGGCTTAGAGATAACCATATAGGACAAGGAAAAAAATTGGGCATCCAGGAATTAACACACACATTCATGGTGGTCAAGGGAGTCAAGTATATAAAATGGAAAAACAATTGTTTTTGCCATCTCTTCTCATCCTTCTCCTCCTGTTTTCACTGGGATTCAGTCCTCAGATTCTCCAATGTGGGAAAAGTGGTCCTACTGCCTGCACCACCTTAGTTCCTGGATTTCAGCATCTACTCTTGGCTCTCCCTTGTGTCACTTTCTGTTACATCATCATCTTGCTGCATGGCTCATGGCGCCTGGTGGCTCCCCCACTCATGGGGCCTGGCAGCGCACCCATGCACGGTTCCTGGTGGCCCACGTGCCTTCTATATTTTTCCTTTTTTTTTTCCTTTTTACCAGGAGGTCCCAGGGATCAAACCCAGGTCCCTCCATATGGGAAACAGATGTCCAGCCACCCGAGCCACATCCATCCCCCTGCTATATCTCTTAAGCTTGACCAAAGTTACCCAAAGTTACAGTCTTCTCCCATACAGGATGATCATATACTAAATCAGACTTAGTTTATCACCAGCATTCTAAAAACAAGACCTGGGGAGAAAACTAGGTCTGGGGAAATATGCATGGTTACTAATATAGTCAATGTTTAGCCTACCCTGATTATCAAAAAATCAGGACTGTGAGAATATTCACAGCAGTACGTGATTTTTGGTGTAAAGCCTTCTACTGACTGTTCTTTTCCTTTAAAGTGGTGTATATAGGACAACATTTTCTATTAAAAGATCACAAGTGCTTGCCTAACGATATGAGTCCTTAGGGCCCTTCATTTCGGAACAAAGATTCTGCTACACTATTTACTTATGGTTGCACAGTTATGATATCTCTGATGGTATAATTAAAAGACCCTCTATAAATGTAAATATTTTGGATGGCTTGCTCAGTTTGAAGAATCCCATGGAGGGAAACATGGACCTGAGAAAATTTCTCCACCAGGTATTAAATGAGTGGGTTTTCTTAAGTAGATCAGGTTTGCAAAATAGTGGACTTAATTTAAAAGAAAATAATACCAAATTTAAAGTATCTCTGGAGATAAAATTAGAAAGTAAAGTGAAGCCTAGAATCATGGATCCAACATTAGATCTCCCTAACCAGGAGGGTGAAAGGCCCAGTATTAGTCACAGATCTCTAGGAAAAGAGAACCACAAGGGATATCTGTGAATATTATGAGATTTTTAAAAATTGTCTCACGTGAGTGTGGGTATGCATAATTTCAAATCTTGTAGGATAGGCTACAATCTTGAATTGCTGATAAAGGTTTTGAATAAATTTGTTAGGAGAAGCTGGCTGGCTGAATTATAGGTGAAAATTATCTCTTCCGAATTCCTTACTTGATAGTAGACATAATCAGCCATAGGTACAATCAAATACTAATGATTTAAGTCCACAACATGTCTTCACAGTAGCAATTACACCAGTGCTTCCAAGAACAAATAACTGGGCATCATCACCCGGAAATGTCAACTCTTTTCCAAAATCCTGTTTTATTAAGAGTTACACGGGAAGTGGATGTGGCTCAAGTGATTGGGCTCCTGCCTACCATATAGGAGGTCCAGGGTTCAATTCCTGTGGCCTCATGGTGAAAAGCAAGTTGGCCCGCATGGCCTGCAGAGAAGTTGGAACAGCAGGATGACACAACTAAAAGAGACACAGAAGAGAGGAAATAAGAGATGCAGAAGAACAGGGAGCTGAGGTGGTGCAAGAGATTGAGCAGCCTCCCTCCACTCCAGAAGATCTCAGAATCAGTTCCTGCTGCCACCTAATCAGAAGACAATCAGATACAGAAGAACACACAGAGAGTAGACAGAAAGCACAGAACAATGAGGGGGGTGGGCAGAAACAAATAAATAAATAAAAAATAGTTACTGTTTATAATTGATAGAACAAGTAAGAGTTAATGAGGGGAAGCTTGAAATAGTAACACAAGTGGCAAAAATCAAAGATGTAAGTATCAGAAGTCTGTATAAGCTTACCATTGAAAATGTTGCTGTTCTACTAAGACACACATAAGTAGGTGAAACTGCACAAGGCAAGGCGGAAGAAAGAGATCTGTAAAATGAACAATTCCCAGAGCTCACACAGAACTGGGAGGTGTCTGAGCTTTGACAAGTCAGATTTGCAAGTGCTCTTTGAATAATCATGCATCCAGTTAGAGGCCTCCCAAGTGCCATATCTGAACTTTAGGTTTAAAATAACACACAGTAAAAGATACTGTAAAACTAAAAACTAGGAAAGCTTGAAACCAAGTCTCAAAAGCACCAAGCTCATCCTAGAGTAACTTAACTGAATGATTGAACAAACTGCAATATGCCTTAAAGGAAGACAACAAACTCTCAGCTTTTGACTACATAATATTGGCAGTGTCCATATCCAATTAAACATTATTAGACATGAGATGAACATAAAAATCTATTAACCTTAACCAGGAAAAAAAGTTGTGAATAGAAAAAGTCACAGAAAAGACAAAGATGATGAATTTAGCAAAGACTTTAAAAGAGTTATTGTAAATATACTCAAGGAATTAAATGAAAACATTAAAAAAATGAGGGCAGAAACTGAAGGTATAAAATAGAAAGAAATTGAACTCTAACAACTTAGTATCTCGAATAAAAATGTACTCATTTTGAGAAATGTCAAATTAGACACTAAAGAAGAGGGATTATAAATTAAAGCTAGAACAATAAAAAACCATTCAAACTGAAGAAATTATGGTTCTAGAGGTCACTCTTGGCTTTGAAACCTAACGGAGTATGCTCTGCAGGTTTTCAGATCTATTTGAGAATAGTAACCCTGTTTCCCTTCCAATTTCTCCCCATGGTAATGGGAATGCTTATTCTATGAGTGTATAATAGAGACAATTAACTTATTTTTCAATTTTCACAATTCCACAGTCACAAGGGAATTTTTGCCCCAGGGTAGACTATATGCCTATAACTGATTTTGAGGAGATTCTGTATTTAAAACTGTTACTGAAAAGATTTAAGGCTTTTGAAATATTGTGGTGGAATGAATTTATTTTGTAAATGGAAAAAACATGTATATCTGAGGTCCAGAGGTTGGTGTGTAACATTTTGAGCTTTTGTGGATATTAGAAAATCATGTCCTTAGGGCTAATCCATTCCTATGCATGTAAACCTATTGTAGGTGTGATCTTTTGATTAAATTTCTTCTGTTAAGGGCTGTATTAGTAATCCAAAGTGGTGCTGAGGTAAAACACCAGAAATCTGTTGGTTTTTAAAAAAGATTTATTTATTTATTCCCTCCCCCCACCCCCCCGCCATTGTATTGCACTCACTGTCTTCTCACTGTGTGTTCTTTTGTGTCTGCTTGTCTTCTCTTTAGGTGGCACTGGGATCAATTCTGGGACCTTCCAGTGTGGAGAGAGGATGCTTAATCTCTTGCACCACCTCAGCTCCCTCGTCTGCTGAGTCTCTTATTGTATCTCTTCTGTGTCTCTTTTTATTGCATCATCTTGCTGTCCCAGCTCTCCACACAGGCTGACAATCTGTGCTGGCCAGCACTCCGTGTGAGCCTGAAAGGTTAAATGCAATAATAATAAATGCAATAATAATAATTATAAGCATAATTAGTTACAAGTATAATAATAATAATGTCTTTTACCCACTAGGTAACCCCAAAGTCATCAATTCAATATTTCCTTTAAGTTTCCACATTCACTCTCTATAATCTCTTTTTCCTTGTGGCAATTCCTATACATGTATGGCTTAGACACTACCTCAATTCATGAATTTTTAACTGATCAAAGAATCTCAAGCATTATCTCTTAGCATTAGTCAAAAAATCCTACAGACTCTGTTCTATTCTTAAACATAAAATTTCATGTAAGGTAAGTTTTTTTCGATCTCAGATCTCCAGTATGTTATACTAGTGTTAAGTGTTGTTAAGGATTTTCTGTCAATTCTTCCAGAAATTTTTGAGTCATACTGCAAAACTGTGTGCGTGTGTGTGTGTGTGTGTGTGTGAAGCATACTCTACTCTATTCCTGCAAAAAAGAAATATGAAAGCCCCATACATAATTTTATATTAGCTATTTGCCACTATACAAAAAAAACTGAAAAGAAGCAGGTAAAATTAATTCTAAGAATGCATTTTATTGCATGCAATATATCCAGAATAACATTTCAAGTTGTTATAAATATAACAATGTTTATACTTTTATTTGGAGTGAGTTTTAAAAACTTAAATGTCCCATTTTAACAACTTTCAGGTGTTTAAGTTGTGGCATTAATTTCATTCACAATGAGGTCCTACCAGCACCAGCATTCATTATGACACTTTCAGCCTACCAGAATGAAACCCTGTACATATATATATTTTAAACAATTTATTGAAGTATATCATTCATATGTGAACATACATAAACTGTAAGTGTTCAGTAAACATCATGAACTTACAAAACAAACATGCATAATATCATACAGGACTCCCACACATCTTCCCCCCACCAAACACCCTTCATTGTTGTGAATTATTTGTTAACAAATCATGAAAGAGCATCGTCAAAGTGTTACTACTAACTATAGTCTGTATCTTCCTCCCCTATAAATTTTTTAAGGATTTATTTTTTTTTTTTTTACTTTTATCCATTTTTACCCCATTTTTGCTGTTTCTGTGTCCTTTCACTGGGCAACTTTCTGTGTCCATACCCTGCCCTCTCTTCTCATCCCTCTCCTCCTGTCTTCACTGGGATTCGATCCTCAGAATCTCTGATGTGGGAGAGAGGTTTCTAACCACCTATATCACCTTAGTTCCTGGTTTTTCGGTGTGTCTCATTTTGGCTTTCCCTTGTGTCACTCTCCTGTTACATCATCATCTTGCTGCATAGCTCGTGGGGCCTGGCACTCACCTGCTCATGGAGCCTGGTGGGGTCTGGAGGTACACCCATGAATGGGACCTGTATATATTAAGCCATAACTCTCCATTTTGGTTCAGTTCTGACACTGGTAACATGTAGTCTTGATAAATTTGCTTAATCTGGGTATTTCCTATAAGTGAAATCATAAATATCCTTACATGTCTTTCTTATTCAGATGATGTCTTCAAGGTTCATTCAAATTGTGCAATGTATCACAACTTGATCTTTTATTGGATGAATAATATCCCTTTGTATGTATAAACAACACTTTTTATATCCTTTCATCTGCTTGATGGTCTGCTTAATAGCCAGGTTGCTCTCTGGCTGTTGAGAATGATGCTGTTGTGAACAATGATGTATAAATATCTACTTGAGTCCCTGTTTTCAATTTCTGGGAATATACACTTAGAAGTGGGAATGTTGGTTCATATCTTAATTTTATGCTTGACTTTTTGGGGTCCAGCTAGACCAATATTCAAGAGGCTGCACATCACTACCAACAAAATGTAAGGGTTCAAATTTCTCTGCTTCTCTGCTGACACTTGTTATTTTCCATGTGCCAGTTGAGCCCTGAATTTCAGCAGAGTTGCAACACCTACTCTCCAGTTCATTGCACTCACCCAGGACAACTAACAGGGAGATTATAATGGACAAGGTCCATTCCATGAATTTTAAAAAATAACAGCCACACTAGTGAGAGTGGAGTGGTGCCTCATAGTGGCATTGAGTGGCATTTCCCTAATAACACCTCTGTTGAGCATCTATTCCAATGCTGGTTTGAAAATCTTCATTGGAGAAATGTCTATTTAAGCACTTTTTGAATTTTAAATTGTATTTTCCAATTTTTTCTTGTATAGATGAAAGTGTTACTTATGTATTCCTGATATTAATCTTTTATCAGGTATAATTTCTCCCATTCTGTAAGATGTAATTTCAATTTCCTGATAATGGTCTTTGAATTTAAAAAGTTGTTTTTAATTCTGACAAAGTTCTTTTTATCTCTTTTTGATTTTTATTGTTTATGCTTTGGGTGTCATTTCCGTGAAATTTTTACCAAATCCAAGGTCATGAAGGATTTCCCTATGTTTTCTTCTAGAATGTTCAGATTTTAGCTCTAAAGTTTAACACCTTGAAACATTTTGAGTTCATAATTGTTGATGGTGTACGTAGAGGCATGTGGACATCTAGTTTTCCTTATACCATTGGTTAAAGGGACAATTGTTTTTCCATTTTATATACTTGACTCCCTTGACCACCATTAATGTGTGTACTAATTCCTGGATGCCCAATTTTTTTCCCTTGTCCTATATGGTTATCTCTAAGCCATAACCACATTCATTTGATGACTGTGGTATGTAGTAAAATTTGAAATTGAGAAGTGTCATTCAGTGGAATATTATACAGCTGTAAGTGAAATGAAGTAGTAAAGCATATGACAACATGGATGAACCTGGAGGACAATATGTTGAGCAAAGCAAGCCAGACACAAAAGGACATATACTCTATAATTGCGTTACTATGAAGCAAATATATTGTGTAACATATTGTCTGATTCAAAAAAACTTTATATGTATCCAGTACACTTAATTCGGAAATGTATTTATTCATCTGTGTTTACTTCTTAGCTTTTAATTGTTTATTTTTTTCAATTAGTAAATGTACAAAATAAAATTTAAAAAAAGAAGGGTCGTTCTCCATTTTGTTCTTCTATTTCAAAATAGTTTTGACTCTTCAGGGTTATTTGATTTCCACTGGATTTGAAAATAGGTTTTCCCCTTATTGAAAAAATGTTGATGAATTTCTTAAGGTTTTTCATTATGTCTATTGTTCTTTAGGGGTATCATTGACATCTTAACAATATTCGATTTTCTCTCCGTGAAACAGGGTTTTTCTCCCACTTTTTAGTCTTTTAAAATTCCTTATATCAGGGTTCTGTATATATCAGTGTACCTGTCTTTCACTTTCTGGTTTAAATTTATTCCAAAATATTTTATTCTGTCAGAGGCTAATTTAATGGAATTGTTTTCTTAGTTTCAATTTCAGATAGGTCATTTATGGTGTTTAGAAAGACAACTGATTTTTGCAGGTTAATCTTGTAACCTGACATTTTGCTGAATTTGTTAGTTCTACTTGTTTTGAAGTAATATACAATTATTGATATGTTTTACAATATCTATTTCATAACAATCAATCCTCAAGTGAGGCAAATCTCTGAGTGCTCAACCTGATACCACTTGAATTATGAGATTTTTCCACCCTGACTGGTGAGAACATGAACTATTCCCCATCCTTTCTGAGCTCTGAGCATTGTTCTGCTTGTTCTTTTCTGTTGGTGTAATCCTTTGTCTGGAGAGGCCTTGTATATCTCTGTTCATGCACTATGCTCAGCTGAAGCCCACTCGGTGATACCTGCAAGTTTCTGGAACATGCTTTCTCTCTTTCCGACTTTCTCTAACCCTGGGTAGCTCTCTGCGTTGCCTACAGCTCTCTCCTTCAAGCACGTTATCCTGTAAACTCTGGTCACATCCTCGTCCTTGGTCTCCCAGCTCCATTTTCTGAACTCAAGGACACTCCTTGTATCTCTGATGAATTCCCTACCTGTAGAGAGGTGACCAACCCTGCACAGTCCTGCCCTTGGGAAGAGTGGTCTTGCCAACTGTGTGGAAGCTGCCCAGAAGGACCTAGGGTCACATCCTACATCGATGCTCTGAGCTTATCCCAGAAAGAGGCTCTAACCTTGTGGAACAAAACCACAAGTGACCATTTGTCAGATGGCAGTTCAAGTCCATTAAATTCATGTCCATTTGACAGATCAGTGAGGGACAATAGAGAGGCAGTAGAGAAGACTGATTGCTACTGGAACAGACAAAAGACAATTAACACTTTGAAAATTTTGAGAGAGAACACTTCTCGTACTTACTATTGTTCGTTAAATTTTGATTTAGAGCTCTGCTCAATTGAAATCCTCTTTAATCAAAAGAAATGCTGAGGAAGCAATGGAAAATTTTTTGGCTTCTGGCCCATGTCCAGTCTGCTCGTTCATTCACTCACTCTAGGGACACAGCAATGACTTTGTATAGTCCTGGGTGTTCCTTGCTATGTTGAGCATTAAGATCCCAGAAAATGATAGGACAGGATTAAATATCGATGATTATATATTCAGTGGGGACCAATAACCCCTACCCCATGTTCTTCAGCTGTTACCTCTTCCTGATGAGTGGCCAATGTTGGAGAAATTTTAGCAGTCTATCCTATCCTGAAGTTTCCATCAGTCAGCAAGTACATTGTCATGTTTGACCCTACATTGAGGTGAGACAGTAGTGCATAAATACACTAAGGCCTCTTTGGGACCCTGGAGAATTCCCAGGGCACAATTTCACTGACACCTGGTCCCTACCATCTGTCCTGGGAGCCCTTCTCCCTGGGCAATCAGGATCCTTAGGTCCCACTTGATATAGCCATGGGGCCTATTCTGGCCTACGTCCTTGTCCTTGACATGGTCCTTTTTCTTACTTCTGAAGCTGAGCACTCCATCCCTATTATCTTGAGTACTGAATGCATATTCTAGGCAATGGACCTGATGTCCTCTTTGATGAGTTCAGATGCTTGCTCTACCCTGTTGCTCACCAAAATCTCTTTCCGCTAACCCCTCTTGCCTGCTTACAACCCTATGTAGCCCTCCCCACAGTCAGCCTGTGCTCTACCTTCTGCTGGGAAGCCCAACCATAAGCCATGTATCAGTCGGTGGATCCTCACCCTGATCTGAACTCTATACCTCACTCTTCCCAAAAATGCAGATGCTCAGCTCTGTGGGACACCTTCCCTTCCTTCCAGCCTCTATCTTGTCCCAGGATTGAACATTTGATGCCTGACCGAGGAAGGACATTGATATAAAACTTTTTACTGGGAGTTGTGATGGATTCTACTCATCCTCGTGATAGCCTTGGGCATTTGGTGCTGACCCTGCTGCTGGGAACAGTGCATCGCTCTCCATCTCAGGTTCCAGCTGCTTTTCCTCCAGCTCCCCATGGAAAGCTCCTCTCCTAATGACAACCTATTGTGCACTAGGCACAAGGGCAGCCAACAGCAAGGGAGATTTTATATGGGTGAGGGCTTGTTTCCAGGGAAGATCCACTTAAGCCCATTCATTGTCCTGTAATGGCCTTGCCAGTAGGTAGCTCACATAGCTCTGGGACTCTTGTGGATTCCTTTCATAGGATCCCATGTGTTCCTGCCTGATTAAATTTGACCTTAACTGATGAAAATTTTTCTAACCTCCCAGTCTTAAAGGTGTTTATAAAACCCTTTTTTAATTCCCTACCCCACCGTTCCTTGCACACAATTCCACATTCTCTGGTCCATCCCACTGGAAAGCTCTTAAGTCTTTATTGTAGCCCTCCTGTGTGGAAGGAGAGATCATGGCAAGATGTGTCTGTGCTTAGTGACTCTTAAGGGCTTCATTGTTGAAACCTATCAAAAGAGCTTAAGCCTGTGGGTACAAGGAAGCCTTCCTTAAATTAATAGTGAATTAAAATTTAAAAAAAAACAAGTTGTGATTTCCTAAAAGATAAGATAAATAAACCTAGAATTGTAGAAAGAGACTTTACTGCAAGAATGGAGAAAATGTAGCTGTGAGTTTCCTGTCTGAAAGGTCAAATGGTAAAGCTCAGGGCATAAAACTTATCCAATTAAATGAAGAATACAAATTCACTTAGAGGAAAAAGAGTCTTTCTTGGTACTGAATTAGGGGAGGAAGATGCCTCAAAAAGTTTTGTGGAGGTGAGGTATCCATTAAATTAAAATTGTGAAAACTTTAAGTAAGTTCAATGGCTTTTCCTTGCCCAGGCATAAGAACCTCAGTTTCTTTAGGAGTCTTGAGGTATACCCCAGAGTGTTCCATGTTCCCCTAACAGCCTCCATCCAGGGACACTCTGTGGAATGGGAAACCCCAGAGAGCACCTGGATGAATTGGGCATTCACCACTGAGACCCAAAAGTGGAACGTGACCTCCACATACGGGTTCCTCCTGGATGCCCAACAGCCCTACATGGTGTGGGGAGATCTTGTGGACAATTTTCAGGATGTCACAGGAACGACTTTCCCCATCAGCTTGATTATGGACACATAATGTCAACAAAGCCATAATCTCCTCCTGTACAGACACTGCCAGAACTGGAAAAGGTGTGTGGGATTGAACACTTGGCAGATAGCTGAAGATGGGAGGGTCCCAGCCACATAGAGGTGAATAAGACAACAGACACCTGGTACTGCTGGGAGCCCTGGTTTGGGTTCCAATCCCTGTTCCCTGACATTCCAGCTGATCTCTTAATCTCCTTGAGGTGAACTGTACCTACCTGTCAAAAAATTATAAAGTCTCCGTGCCCGAGATAGAATCTGGGCCAGGCCCTAAGACTCTCCACATTCATAAAGCACGGCCCACAGCATGGGAGTAAAATAAAAGAAGCAGATTAGTGGTTTTCACCATACAAATGAGTTGATAATGGTGATTGAATGTCCAGTAGGGTGAGGTTCCAGTTAGGGGTGAAGACAGGTTCTGGATCAGACTGTGAAGGTGGTTGTTCAAAGTTACAAGTACCTAAGACACTATAATACACACTAAAACACAATAATAATAAGTAAATAAATTTAAAATGCACAGAAAATGAAAAAACTAAATATATCCATGAAAAATATAAGACACAAAGAAAAAAATTACAAAAAGAAAATAAATGGCCTTCTCAAGCAGAGGGAAGGAAGTTTCCTTATCTTGGGCTAGCCCAAGAAAAAGTAGGTATAAAGCTTCATCTGCTATTTGGGCTGTCTCCAGCTCTTCAGAAAACTC
Source organism: Cabassous unicinctus (assembly GCA_029593785.1). Taxonomy (NCBI): domain Eukaryota; kingdom Metazoa; phylum Chordata; class Mammalia; order Cingulata; family Chlamyphoridae; genus Cabassous; species Cabassous unicinctus. The sequence continues at coordinate 12,986 of JAQZBX010012206.1, read as the reverse complement.
TTCTAGGAACAGTGATGCTGGAGCTGGGAATGGTGTTGTTTCAAGCTCCATACCCGGTTCTCGTTGTATTTGTGCCACCATCTTGGGAGCGGACATGGAATGCATACTCTGGGCTAAAGACTCAATAATGCAGCATGAAATTGCTCTAACAGTGAAGCCGGTCTAAACTTCACAGTTGGAATGCCTCCAAATCCTCATGAGCTGGTGATGAAACAGGAGCAAGAGCAAATTAGAGGCAGGCAATGGAGTTGGCACTAGAGGTGGAAGAGTAGGAGGATTTACCAGCTTGGAAGTTTTGAGGTGGCAATTCAAAGGCAAAAAATATCCCCAAGCATTTCAGATGCAATAAACACAAACCCACCACACCAGCACCAGGAAATTTTCCTGGGTAGAAGTCCAAATAATGTCCCTTCTGAGGTTCCTGTTAGTCCTGGACAACCCCAGCCATGGAGATCCTGCCTGGATTCTCCATCCATACCATCTGCTCAGGCTCACTGGCACCCACTCCCAGAATGGCTCACCTTCAGGCTTGGACTTCCTTGATTGTTGAATTTCAATTTGGGCACGGGCAGTATGGGACCTCCTTTGAAAAGTCAAGGCAATAATTTTAATATTCACGGACGCCATCAGGTCCTTCGGAATACGAGAGAACAGGGCTGGAAGAAGTCCCAAATGGGATGCTTCATAAAGGTTCTGAGCATAGATCCAATGGCATGTTGAGAGGAGTATAGACAGTAGATCAAGAGGCAGTTCCTTTCAGCCCACTTTCCCTTCTGAAGGTATCCATGTATGTGTTTGTGGAAGGTTCCTGTGCATAACCCTGCCAGTCCCCAGGTCCTGCACCCACTCCCCTTACATTCTCAGGCCTGGCAGTGGCTGCCTGTACGCTAGCTGAAGACCGAGGGCTGTTGTCAACCATAGAAGGCTCCTGTCCAATATATAAACAAAACTTACCTACATGTGAGCCTCTGACACATATCTGTCTGTCTTTGCCCCATCCACAAAGGATTTGAATTGCAGAAAGGCAGGGTCAGGCAGTGACTGCCCTGTTCATTGCACTGTTTTGAAAATTAGCTGTCTTAAATACCTGGTGAACGGGAACCACCTGCCAAATCTTCCAGATCCTAACTGTACCTCAGCCTGAAGCCAAGATACCAAGAGCTGCCATATTTTTTGAGGGTCTGTGAGTGTATCATCCCCTTCATATTGTTTAGTTGTTGGCATAGCCACTGCCTTACCCTACCCTGTCTACAGCTAAGCACCCTTAGTTGAGCCTCTAGCCAGAGTGGGTAGAATTTTGCTGAACACATCTACTGTCCTGGGACCATCAATCTGATTTACAGGATGATGCAGATGGGGACAAATGAAACCAGAATGGGAAGCATCAGATTTGCTGGACACAGGAATTTGACCTGAAATTCACAGCTAGTACCCCCCAGCACATTCATTATTCAACTGTGGAGTTTGGAGTCCTTATTCTTGACACAGATTCCACTCACATTTTTCTTATTTTCAGTAGTCTTCTTTACCCTTCAGAATCCTGGTGGATTTTTCAATATCTAGAGAGAATCATTATGTATCACACCTAACATGCTTTGTTCTCAATATGCTTGTGAGGTCTATTGTATTTGTCTGATGTCCCTTTGAAATGGAAGTCCAACAGGCAGGAACTTTTCCTCCTTCATTCCTTCAACTATTGAATTTTGCAATGTCCTATACAATAGTCACCCACTCTTTATTTGTTGATTGAGCCCAATCATAAGACTCTCAGGAATCAGATTTTGCCTCTTCCACTTCTCCTGTCCCTTCAAGGTCTTTTGACTAGACCTTGGTTGAAGACATCCATATGGAATCTTCAATCTTCATTACAAGGTCTGTGCCTTGCCCTGGAGTAGTGAGGGCTGAGTCAGAGGCTTTTCTAAAGGTGAGTTGAAAACAAATCTGTCCATCCTCTACCACTGTGACAGCTGATCATGCAGGGACTGGCCTAGGTCAGCACTTCCTGCATCTCATCTCATTCAGATATCTCAATAACCCTTCACTGTTTGTTCTCTAGACCCTTATTCTTCCAAGGAGACACGTGAGGCTCAGAGAAATGAATTGACCTCTACACTCCCATGGGGACAACAGGCAAAGTTAGTCCATGGAAGGGTCAGTGAGCTCATCTGGTGACCATTTGTATACATGTCTGTTGTGTGGGGTGAACAGCTTGGATGTTCCCCAGGATGATGGATGGGTCCAGGTACTCTCTGCCCAGGTGGGAAGGTACCAGATGCTGCACTAGGTTCTTCTTTATCCTGGACTTGAAGTTTCTCTGCACCAGTCTGGTTTCTTTCATATCCTCAGGAGAGTCAATTTCACACTGGATGTTGGACTGTTGGGACAAAAAAGCAACATTGACTCAGCAGCTTCAACATGTCCAAAAGGACAATTAAAACTGAATTTCAAACTTGGAAATCCCCATTCTCAGTGACTGTGTCAGGAGGTGGACCATCGGTCTCTCTTAATTGATGACAAGGCACAGCAAAACCCATCCTGGATTCATGCACTTGATTTCAAAGACTTCAAAAACACTCACTAACCTTTTTCAAATTGAAAGGAGTTTTGAGGACCTGAGGTAAGGTGATAACAGATAACTGTTTCTTTAAGGGATAAATTCCTGGAGATTACAGGATGGGAGAAAGACCCTGGATTGCTCAAGGAAATGACCTGATGCCACAGGGAAGAGAAATTTCAAATGGTCTTGAAAATGTTCAAGTGTAGATCACCTTCTAATGGGCCAAGTGTAAATTTGATTCTGCCTTGCTGACACCAGATGGACAAATTTTCACACTGTCCCCATCCAAAGTTAGTTGGATGCAGGGAAGCATCAGACATCATTGCCTGCTTTTGGATGCTTCAATTGGTTCAAGGAATCTGGCCCCAGCCATTCAAACTTCAAATATGTATAATGTTTTAACAAGCCTTCCCATTCCTAGGAGCCCATACTGGGAGAACTGGAAACATTAGACTATTCACAATCACATGACTTTCTCTGCAGCCCTGTTGAAATGGCAACAGGAGCAAGTCCTGTCTAGTTCCAAGGACAGTGAAGCTGGACATTTGAGTTTCCCGGCCTCCCCCTTTGAAATATGATGGATCCCTGTCTTTTGACCTGGAAGGGTCTCGGTATAGAACACTATGAGATTGCAAGCTGCAGAGAAACATGCAATACAGTATGATTTTCTTACCCTTTATAGGTAAAAACAACCTAGGAATCATTAGGATGTGTAAGAATGGAGAAGGTGTTGAGAGACAGTCTTGCTGAATGCAGGTAGGCTACCTGGAGATGGGGAGCACTTAGGGGCAGGTGGATTAAACAACCAAGACAGGATCAAAAACAAAGACTGTCATGGTTTAACATGAAGATGAATCATTCTGAAAGACTCATTTCATCAATTTCAACAAACATTTTACCTGGTCATGACTGTGGTTGGGTGCTGCGGGTGGGAGATGGAGTCCCAGATTCCTCAGGGAGTGGGACTGATTTTTAACAAGAAGAATCCTTGGCAGGGAGCCTGGAGATTCTGCCAGGGTGTGGTTGGTCTGGAATTCCCCTCACTGTCTCAGACCGGTATGTGGAGAATCCTCAGCTCCCATCTCACTTCAGGGTTGTTCCAGCCTCTGTTAGTGACCAGGGCTTCTGGCACCCTGGTCAGAGAGGTGGTATTGATGACAACGTCATCTTACTCTGAGCTGGTCTCATGTGTGGAGCACAGCAATGACAGGGTCATCAGCAGGGCTGCAGGTCATCAGGACCCAGCTTGGTAGTCACCCAGAGGAACAACCCCACATGAAGTTCTACTTTCTCATGAGGAAAAGACCCTGTCTGTATGCACCTTCCTCCTAAGAGAGAGATGACAGCTCCATGGCTCAGGATCAATGTCTCGGCGGAGGGAAACCATCCCCAAGATTCCCTTTCTGACCCCGCTAGCCATGAACAGGATCTGAACATGATGAGCCTACCAGGTACTCACCCCCAATCACCTCTCTCTGCCCAGCCCAAGGCCACACTCATGCCCTCCCTTCTGTACACCCATAATGGGAGTGGGAGGTGCTGAGGCATCCCTGGAAGAATCACAGTGTCAGTCTCGCCTGCATCCCCCTGCCCTAGGGCCCCTGGTTTCCCTTTGCATTCCTCCTGGTAAATGGCCAGAGTATTCAATGGTGAGGGTGAGCATTCAGCCAATGCATGCAGCACTGAATAAAGCTCTCACTGCAGGAATTCCTGTGGTGAATGCCTTGAGAAGCAGGTAGACAGCAACAAGAGAACATCTTTCCTTGTGAGTCTCTGCCTGAATGAGCTGTTAGGGGCAGTTACTAGTATGTGGGTGCCTGGCTACCAGGGTTCAAAGTTTTGTTGTGTTCTATCTCCAAGAAAGTGAGGTAACTTCTTGCATCCCCTTCCCTCTGTCCCCTTCCTGGATAGCATCTCCCAAATGTCCACTCTGGTCTGCTGACTGCCTACCCTCCTATCCCATGGCATTTCTCATCTGTACACAATTTCACCAGCACAGTCTTACAGGCTGCCCAGCTAAGGCCTGGGGGTATCAAGAACCATGTGAGGAGACTGAACTGGGTTCACAACCTTCTTCCTCCTCCCAGTTCTGTGACCCTAGACATGTGTTTGTGTCTCTCAGGGCCTCTGAAGCTTCCCCTGCTGCACAAGGTTTCAAATCTAGCTTATACTTTCCAGGAATTCAGGTGGCTGGGGAAAATTCCTAGAAAACTTGAGTCCTGTCCCTGCAACCAGCCAATGAAAAAATGAAGAGAAGGAAGAATTACAAGATGGGGTGGGAAGCAGCATGAAGCACAACTCAAAACAGGGCTGCCTTCTGGCAGTGTGATCTTGAGAAAATAATGAAAACCTTGGCATTTCCCAGTCTACACCAGAAGGGGCTTGAAATTCAGTGAAGAGCAGACTTTGTCACCTTCAGGTTTAAAACCCTCCAAAGGTTTCCAATTCCATTCAGTATCAGATCAAAGGGTTTAAGGAGAATGTGTAACCTTTCATTGCCTTCATTTAAACATTTTCATGGCCTCAGAACTGTAAGCTTTTAAGAGCATAAGCCCATTGTAAAAGCAAACCCATTTCTGGTATACTGTTTTCAGCTACCTAGCCGACCAGGAGTGTAATGGTGAATTGATAGGACAAGCACTGGTCTGATTGCTACTATGAGGATATTTCATGGCTTGAAATCATTAGTCAGTTGATTTCATCTATGGCTGATTATATCTACAGTCAACACAGGATCTTGTCTTCAGCTTTGAGGCATTAATTGAAGGCATTATTATTCCATCAATTGAAGGCATTAAAGGAAGAATTGATAGTTTCAGCAGTCAGAAAGCAGAATTTCTATCTCTACTAGAGACAGGTAGCTTCTCCTGGAGAATTCATTATCAACTTCATTGGGGTTTTAAACTTGCTGCCTGTCACAGGGAACTTGACAATACTCATATTTACATGAACCAATTCCTATTTTTAAAAATCTCTGAATATTTACATATGTTCATCAGTCATTTTGCTCCAACATGCGACAATAGACTTTGGTGAGGAAAGTACCTTACGCTTTATGGCCTGGTAACTGTAAGCGTCTGACTCAAATACCCTTTATAAGAGCCAACAGATTTCTGGTATTTTGCATCAGCACCCCTTTTGGCTAACTCATAAAATCACTTTCAAATTCTACCTTCCATCTAGCATCTGGAGTCAATTTTGGCAAGTTCTCTGACACTTTATAGCTTCTTAACAAGGAGTCTGTGAGATAGAATTGAAATTCACAAAAACATTATTCTTGTGGGGACTTGTTTGGTATAGGTGTGATATATTTATTAAAGAATACACAATGTAGTGTGGACTTAGTAAGTGTTGTGCGGATTTCACGTGACAGAAAAAAGTGTCCATGGAAGAGAAAAGGTTATGAATCCCTGCTTTAAAGCAAGGATCACCTTGTTTCCAGATTGCAGTGACATATTCATTATTTCTAAGGCCTCATCAGAAGTATCTTTAGCATCCATATTTCTACTAACAATCTCTTTGAAGCAATAGAGGCTTTTCCTAATAAGGTCTCACAAGTCTTCCCAAATCAACACTTTATTCATTTATAATACTGATACAAATTTTTGCTGTTTGCACCCCACTCTCCTGGTATCAGTTTCTGTTTTAATTTGCTGAAAGCTGCTGGGAGCAATGTACCAGAAATGGGTTAGCATTTACAGAGGGGACTTATTAGGTTAAAAGTTTAGAGTTCTGAGTTTGTGAACACATCCTTATCAAGGCATCATCATGAGATCATTTCTATCTGATTGCAGCTACATGTGATCAGGCACAAGAGGGTGTCTGCTTGTCTCTCCCTTCTCCTCAGGGCCTTGTTACATTCGGCTTCTATCAAAATTAGCATCCTCTCAGCTTAAGTGTTGTGTAGATTTCAGTTCCTGGCTTCCAGAGACATCTTGCTCAGTCTGGGGTCCTTTCTGTGTTTGCAGCTTTTTTTTTTTGGATCAGTGGCTTTTTATTATGCCATTTATAAAGAACCTGGTAATAGGATTAAGACTCATTCAGGATCATGCAATCTAATTAAAGGCCGTTAACTGATGTAATTTAGTCAAAAGTTCCCACCTATTATAGGTTTGCATGTGCACGATGATTTTCTGAAGTTCAGAAAAGCTTAAAACTGCTACAAATATGAGCAGATTAACAGGGTGTCTCCTGATTAAGTGAGGGTATTGATGGGGAAGTAATGTGATCAGGAGAATTGGAATAGGGACATACTGACTTCAATGATATAGTGGAGACATTAAACCTTAGACTCTGTTCAGTCTTCTATGCCAGATAAATCTGACATGGTCTGCCCTCAGGATTCAAACACCCAATCACTAGTCTGCCCTGAGGAGACAGCTCTCGTGCATTCCTCTAAAGAGATTAGTCCTGTTGTGTATGATAAACCTATAACTGTCTCCCCTGAGGAGCTGGTCATCACACATCCAACTGAAGAGTTTAATGCATTTCACCAGATTAAAATTTAATGGAATTCCCAGAGGTAACTGACTTACAAAGCACGGCTAATTTCTTACATGGCCCATACCCAATACCCATCTTTTCTTCCAGACCTATAACTACACTGAGGTGCTAAAACCCCAAAAGATGAGGCATAAATAATCCCCTACGGGGAAGAGTACTAGAGTCTAAAACAACTGCATGACTTTTTAATTTACACAGACATAAATTATGGGAATATTTGTGGCAATGGATATTAAGGCTTTGAAATAATTTTGGAAGGAACATAAAGTTGCATCAGGCTAAAGTTATTGTTATGGGCTGACTAAAAAAAACTTCCAGATTCAATTCTGTGGCTCAAGGGTTTTGACAGTTTTCTAACAGGTGACCCAATCCTGGGGCAGTGGCCTACATTTCCTGAAGTTAAAATGTCTGAAGTGCCCTTGTATAAAGTAGATGAGCGGATCCAAAGACTTGGAGAGATTGCATTACTAGAGTGAATTTATCATGTGAGACCTCCTTACCAACTCCTGGCATGTCCAGAAGACACATCTTTTACCAGGACCTGTGGCATTGGCCAGTTGATATTAAGGAACCCAACAGTGAAATAGATAGTCATTCTACGCAACTCTCACTTGGTCTGTATGAGCAGAAGAGTTGTAGATCAAGTGAAAAAAGTGAGACTTGAAGCACAAAACAGAGTAATGTTCCCTCAATTCCCCGACTTGAGACAGATTTCAGACTCAGCACCTTTTTTTAAATTTTATTTTATTTAAAGATACTGAGATTACATGAATTGTTATATAAAAAATTATAAGGGATTCCCATATGCCCCACTCCCTACACCTCCCACAGTTTCCCACATTAGCATTCTTCATTAGTATGGTACATTCCTTACAATGATGAACACATTTGGAGCATTGCCACTAAGAATGGATTGTAGTTTACATTGTAGTTTGCACTCTCTCCCTCACAATTTTGTAGGTAATTGCAAGATACATGATGGCCTGTATCTGTCATCACAAAGTCAGGAGTTTGGTGCCTTGTCAGTAGGCACTACTTTGCAATTTATGCTCCCCAGAATGACTGAGTTGGACTCAGTTGTGGTTTCTCTACACATGGCTATTCTGATCCTTCTCTTTGAACTTATAATTAGTACTAGAGTTGATATTTGTACATCCAAGAGACTTAAATCTTTGGGATGTCCATCTGCTAACTGGGGGCTGAATCTTGGAATTGACGTACTCAGCAACAGGCAGATTCACAAAATTGGTTTCCTGACCTGAGAAGTGAGGGTTATGATGGTAAGAAAGGCAAAGTAGAAGCCATTATAACTGCCTGTACTTAACCAAACAGTAAACCAAAGCCAATATTGCATTCTTGGAAGGATTGTAGGGATTCATCCTAACATCAGGATATGAAGTATACAGAAATGAGGATTACCACCATCACCCCATTCAAGACTATTATTTGACCTGTACAGAAAAAAAAAGATGGATCTTGGAGGATGATAGTGGTTTGTAATAAACTTAACTAGCTGGTGACTCTAACTACAGCTGCTGTTTCAGATATGGTATCATTGCTTGAGCAAAATCAACAATTCCCCTGGCAGTTCATATGCAGCTATTGATCTGGCACATAATTTTTCCCCAATACCTTTATTAGTCAGTCAAAAGGGCGCAATGTAAAGTATCAAAAATCTGTCAGTTTTTATAAAAGGTATTTATTAGGGGTAGAAGCTTACTTTCACACGGCCCTAAAGAGTCCAACTCAAGGTTACTTCCTTACCAAACTCTGTTCACACATGTTGAAGCAAGATGGCTGGTGACAGCTGCGAGGGTTCAGCCTTCAGTCTTCCTCTTCCTTCTTAAAGCTCTGTGATCCCAGCTTATTCCCATCATGGCTGCAGGCGGGCATAAGGCTTGACTCTCTCCCAGGACTCAATTGTTTCCAGGTTCAGCTGCACTCTTCTCTTCATAAGGTCAGTGTAGACTATCAGGCTCATTCTCTTCTCAGGGACTCTGCTGTGTCTAACGAGCTGTCTGTCTTCTCATCTGTGTAGCAGTTTGATATTGTTTATGAATTCCAAACATAGATATTGGATTATGTTTGTAAACTGGTCTGTCCCTCTAGGCATATTGGATTATATTGGATTCAGAGGTTTCACTTTTCCTTAATTAAATAATAATTAAGTCTTTGATTGGGCCACATCAGTAGTACATTGCATTCCGGCTTTCTTGGTGGACAGGGACTCACAAAGAAAAGATATGGCAGAGAACAGAGTTTGGGCGTTTATTATTGGAGCCCAGGAAGTAAGCACACAGAGGAGCAGAGAGAAGGCTCGATTAGACATGGCAGAGGTCCCAAGAAGAGAGACAAGCTGTTTGCCTGATAGTCTACAGCTGACCTTGTAGAGATAGCAGAGCAGCTGAGCCTGGAGAGAAATGAGACCCAGGAAGAGAGGAAAACAGGAACCCTTAACCCTTGCAGATGTTGGCAATAGTCTTTGGTGAGGGAGGTAACTTGTGCTTTATGGCCTGGTAACTGCAAGCTTCTACCCCAAATAAATACCCTTTATAAAAACTAACCAATTTCTAGTATTTTGCATTAGAAACTGTTTGGGTTACAAATACACTCTATGTTCTTCTCTGTATGTTTACTTTCATTTCTTCATCTGTTTTTTCCCCAAGGTAGCCAGGTCTCGACGCTGAGTCATTCTAATGACATGGTTGCATCAGAGCCCTAACTTAACAGAATTTAATCAGACATCTCAGCTGAATCTAAGACAATCAACGGGTTATCACCCCAAAGGAACAGACCAGATTACAAACATAATCTCAATTTCTTCTTGGAATTCTTAAATAATATCAAACTCCCACAATACCTTTTAATACAGGCCAAGAGAAATTGTTTGCTTTCAAGTGGCAGAGCCAGCAGTACACCTTCATGTCCTGCTTCAGGGGCATATCTCTCTTCAGTCCTATGTTTTCATCTAATCTCCAGAGAAGTTGTGTGCCTTTCTCTTCCACAAGGTCTCATACTGCTCCATTTTATTGATCATATTTTGGTGATTGGACCTAGTAAACATGAAGTAGCAGCTAGCGTATAAATATTGTGTGCCAGATGTTGGGAGATATGTCCAACAAAATTCAGAGTCCTTCAATCTTAGTAAATTTCTCAGCATTCAGTAGTGTGTGCATGTCAAGATATTTCTGGAAAGGTGAAGAATAAATTCTTGTAACTGATGTCTCCTATAAATATAAAGAGTCACAATACCTAGTTAGGATTTTTGGATTCTGGAGTAAACATATTCTTCATTTGGGTGTCTGTGCTGTGTTGATTCTTTTTGGATGCCAGAAATTTATGTTCTTATATTGAACCTATGTTGATCCTTTGATTAGGTTAGATGAGGAAAGGGATGTTTGATTCGATTACTTCAGTGGGGCATGAGTTAGGGTGGGATTAATCCACTTATTAGAGTCCTTTATAAATGGAGGAATAGAAATGCAAACACCAAAAATGATGCACAGACATACGCTTCCAGATGTTGACATCAACAAACTCAGGAAAATGAAATTTCACAGATGCAACAGTCAAACTCTGAAGTCTACAAGCCCATTTTTTCATTGTGTAGTTTGTCATTTTATTGTTGAGTTGTATGACCTCTTTATATGTCATGCATATTAAACCCTTATCAGATATGTGATTGACAAATATTTTCTCCCATTGAGGTGGCTGCCTTTTCCACCTTTTGACAAAGTCCTTTGAAGTGCATAAGTGTTTAATATTGAGGAGTTCCCATTTACCTATTTTTTTCTTTTTTTGCTCATGCTTTTGGTGTAAGCTTTAAGAAACTACCACCTACCACAAGATCTTGAAGATTTTTCCCTATATTTTCTCCTAGAAGTTTTATGGTTGTCACTTCTATATTAGGGTCCTTTATCCATTTTGAGTTGCTTTTTGTATAAGGTGTGAGATAGGGGTCCTCTTTCTTTCTTTTGGATATGTTATCCAGTTCTCCAAGCACCATTTGTTAAATAGCCTCTTTGGCTCAGCTGGGTGGGCATAACAGCTTTGACAACAATCATTTGACTGTGGATGTAGGTTCTAATTCTGAATTCTCTATTTGGTTCCATGGGTCAACCTGGCTATGTTTTTTTTAAAAGATTTATTTATTTATTTATTTATCCCCCCCTTACTGCTTGTGTTTGCTGTGTCCATTTGCTGCGTGTTTTTTCTGTGTCTGCTTATCTCCCCCTTGCTGCGAGGTCTTGCTGCATCAGCCCACAGCGCTGCGCGGGCCGGCCTGCCCTCACAAGGAGGTCCCGGGAAGCGAACCCGGGGCCTCCCATATGGTAAACGGGGTCTCTATCGATTGAGCCCCACCCGCTTCCCAACCTGGCTATCTTTATGCCAGTATCAGGCTGTTTTTAAGACTGTGATTAAGTAGTATGCTTTAAAGTCAGGAAATGAGAGTTTTCCAACTTCTTTATTCAGTTTAAAGATATTTTTGTCTATACAGGGCCACTTCCCGGTGAAATAAATTGATTATTGGCTTTTCCATTTCTGCAGAAAACGTGGTTGGGATTTTTATAGGGACTTCATTGAATCTGTAAATCTGTTTGGGTTGAATTGACATCTTAACAATATTTAGTCTTCCAATCCATGAATTCTGAAGTGTACTTCCATTTAATTAAGTCTTCTTCTGTTTATTTTAACAATGCTTTGTAGTTTTCTAAATACAGGTCTTTATGTTCTTGGTTAAGTTTATTCCTAAATCTTTGATTCTTTTAGTTACTATTAAAAATGGAATAGTTTTTCTGATTTCTTCCTCAGATTACACCTCAGTGTTGTATAGAAATCCTATTGCTTATTTTATATTAATCTTGTATCTCAGCACTTTGTTTAACTAATGTTTTCTAGGAGCTTTTTTGTGGATTTTTCAGGATTTCCTTGACATAGTAACATATGCAGAAATGGAAAAACCAAATAACAAATTTATTTGGAATGCTGAATGGCCCCGAATTGCCAAAATGATCTTACAAAAGAAGAATGAAGTTGGAGGAGGACTCTCATTTTCGACTAAAATTTATTACTTAGCTACAGTGGTAAAAACAGCATGATACTGGCATAAAGACAGACACATTGACCAGTGGAACTGAATCAACTCAGAAACAGACCCTCACATCTACAGTCAATGATTTTTAATAAGGCTGTTAAGCCCACACACCTAGGCCAGAAACAGTCTATTCAACAAACCATGCTGGGAGAACTGGATATCCATATTCAAAAGAAAGAAAGAAGACACGTTTCTCACACCTTACACAAAATAACTCAAAATGGATCAAGGACAACCATGTAGTCCTATAAGAAAGTATAGGAAAACATCTTTGAGATGTTTTGGTAGGCAATATTTTCTTAAACCTCCCACTCATGCACAAGCAAAAAAAGAAAAAAATAGTTAAATGGGAATTCCTCAAAATTAAACATTTTTGCACCTCAAAGGACTTTGTCAAAAGGTTGAAAATATCTGGCAATCACATATCTGAGAAGCGTTCACTATCCATGACATACAAAGAAATCATATAACTCAATAATAAAAAGACAAACTACCCAGTTAAAAAATGGGCAAAAGACTTGAAAACACAGTTGTCTAAAGAAGAATTATAAGTGGCAGAGAAACACATAAAAAATGTTCAACATCACTAGCTGTAGCTGTTTGATATTATTTATGAAATCTAAAAAGAAATATAGATTATTTTTGTTAACTGGTCATGTCCTGTGGTGTGATAATCCTTTGCTTGTATTTGATTCAGCTGAAATGTCTGATTAAACTATGGCTCTGATCCAACCATGTCATTAGATTGCAACTCAGTGTGGAGTCCTATTTCCTTTGGGGTTAAAACAGATGCTCACATGAGAGTAAACACACAGAGAAAAAGAACACAGA
>JAQZBX010012205.1:0-41580 GCA_029593785.1 Cabassous unicinctus | reverse complement strand
TGCTTATGTTCCCACAAGCAGGAATTGTTTTGTGTCCTATTGTCTGCTGCAAAATTATATCCAAAACTGAAAACCAACAAGGAGGTGGATAAAAGGCAAAAAAATGAAAAAAAAATCATGTTTTTCATATATATAGAATGACTTCCCAGAGTATTTTCAAAGATTTTTCTTATACTGGTGCCACAGTAAAGAAAGGACCTATTGTGAGGGAGACACTTGAGATGCTGTTAAAATAAAATGTATCCTTCCTGACATAATATTATATGTGTGATATTTTGCTTGTTTATCATCTGCCTACTCCAAACAAGAATGTTCTGTGATGACAACATCTTCTCTGTTTGACTGTATCTGTCTGGTATGTATACTGTAACTGGTACCTATCAATATCTCAAAAATATTTGTTGAATGAATGAAGTAATTAATTAATATTTTGGGGATTGTTAACTTTGCACAGCTTCTTAATTAATTTCTTCTGTGAAAACAGGAAAAAATAAATTGACACTATTCCAAATAAAATTTAGAATTAAAATGAGAAAAGAAGCAGTAGGTGTAGCTCAGTGGTTGAGTGCCTGTTTCCCATGTATGAGGTCTCTAGTTCAATCACTAGTACCTGCCAAAATTAAAAAAAAGAGAGAGAAAAGAGCTTGAACAAGGAAGTTATAGAAAAAAATGAGATTGTGCACATATCAAATGTGCCACCCTTATCTTTACATTGGAGAAAGAGAGCTCTATTTCTGCCACTCATTCTGGGGCATGTACAAGTACTGAGAGCCTTTCTTCTGGCTATGAGTTTAAATACATAATCATTCAAGCAAAAAAAATTCTGCTTCAGTCCAGGCATTACAATATAGAGGTTTGTAAAGTGAGTACATACAAAACATCTGAAAACTGTATAATATGTACATTTTTGTTGTAATTTTGGAAAAGAAGAGAGCTAGTGTGGCAATATTAGCCTTATGAAAAACTAGCAGATCTGTAAATTGTTAAAGAGGCGACTTAAGTTGTTACATTCTACTGTTTTTGACTAAATGTCTATGACCCAGCCCTCTTCTCTCTATTGTCACCTCTGTCATTTGCCTCATTAAGTGCATGGTTTTCTGTAGCTGATTACATCCTAGTTTACACCTTCAGCCACACCAGCTCCTCTGAGGTTTAGACTCATATATTTCATTTTATGCATAACATGGTTATGCATACATGTCCCTACATGGTTGTCATATAGAGCAATTATCTAAGAAAGGAAAAACACTTAGAAGAGTGTCTGGCACCAGAATGAGTATGTCCTCGAATACTCTTAACTCTTAACATTATTGCTTGACATTGCCACATGCATATCTAATTGAATACAGTGGTATCATACAACAATTCTTGGTTCAATCCCCATTCCACTGATATCAATGAATTTTTCAAGACTTCACAATGGATGTAGTTTGGCAGGTTGCTACCTAATAAATTATTCCAGCATTCCTATGGGTGGCCATTGAGCCAGGTTTCAGCCAACTTATCTAGCAAAGAATTATTACCATTCAGACTGCTCATGTTAATACACTCAACACAGAATATCAGATAAGCACACCTGCTGGAAATATTTTGTCCAATTTATAATGTTATTTCCCCCATTGGTTAGCCCACCAGTATCCTGATCTTTCCTTATCTGTGTACTCTGCTTTAACCTATCTGTTGTGAAAAGATCTGTTTGAAGGTAATACAAAGCATTGCAATTGATTTTTGGATTTATGTTCATGTTAAATTTTCACAATATTTTCTATGGTCTTTAAAATTTCCTGTTAAGACAGTTCCATCATCTATGAATAATGACAGTTAAGTATTTGGTTTCTTTTATTGTCTTATTGGGCACATGAAAAGACTCAAATTCCTTAGCAATTAGGTAAATCCAAATCAAAACCAGAATTAGATACTCTTTTATGCCTAACAAAATGGCTACTGTCTTAGTGTCCTAGTTGCTAAACAAATACCATACAAGGGGTTGGCATAAAAAAAAAGCATATACCATGCAGAACTGTGTTGGAGAGAGTGTGGTCTATGATGTGAACTGTGGTCTATGCTTAGTGGCAAAGTCCCAGGTTGTGTATATCCATTGCAGGTGATGTGCCACACTAATGAAAGAGGTTAAAGTGAGATTTGATGGGAGGTATGGGAGTTGGAGATAATAGGAATTCCTATAAATTTTGTGTAACATTTATGTAATCTAAGAATCTTTAAAAATATATATGAAAAAAATAATAGTAATAACATTTAAGTAAGCAAATGTACATATATGCATATATATCTATATATCATTTTACAAATAAAAAAATAAAATAAAATAAAAACAGTCAATGCAATCCTGATTAAAATTCCACCAGCACTTTTATAGAAATGCAAAACACAATTTTCAAATATATTTGGAAGTATAAGTGGTCCCTAATACCAAAAACACCTTAAAAAGGAAGAGAGAAGTTGGAGGACTCTCATTCTGGACTTTAAATCATTTTACATAGCTAGAGTAAAAAAAAAGAGCATGCTAATGATATAAAGATAGACACATAGACTAATGGAACAAATTGATGGTTCAAGAAAAGACTGTCACATCTATGGTCACATGATATTTCCAAGGATGTTAAACCCACCCAGCTGGGGCAGAGCAGTCTATTCAACAAAGGGTGCTGGGAGAATATATCCATAGCCAAAAAAGAAAGAAAGAGGACTTTTATCTCATGTCTTATATAAAAATTAACTCAAAATGGATCAAAAGCCTAAATATAAAACTAGAGACATAAAGCTCCTAGGAGAATATTTAGGAAAACATCTTCAAGACCTCATGGTAGATGGTGGATTCTTAAACTTTACACTAAAAGCTGGAACAATCAAATAAAACATGCATAAATTAAACCTCCTCAAAGTTAAAGTATTTTGTGATTCAAATGGCTTCATCAGAATGTGAAAAGGCAGTCCATTCAATGAGAGAAAATATTTGTAAGCTACATATCTGATAAGGGTTTGATTTTCATTCTATATAATATGATCATAGAGCTTAACAATAAAAGACTAAGTAATCTACCCAGACAATGGGGCTCCTGAGGGCTCTGGAGAAATCCAGACATTATAGTCAGGGCAGATAGCTCAGGAGTTTGGTGCCTAGACAGTGAGCCTTACTTTAGAATATATGCTCCCAAGGGTGACAAAGGTTGGCTCAGTTCTGATTTCCCTATACATAGCTCTTCTGTTCTTCTACTTGAGACTCTAATTAGTACTAGAGCTGATAGGTGTATGCCCAATGCACTGAAATTTTTGGGCTGTTCATGGTTCAGCTGGGCCCTGGATCTCAAAAATGTTGCAACACCTACTCTCTAGTTCATTGGTCTCACCCAGGACAACTAACAAGGAGGTAATGATGGAAAAAATACCAAACCAAGGAACTGAGAGAGTATGCAACTGCAAACAAGAGAGTCCAATCCATCAACACTAATGGACCACAGACCCCTCTCAATTAGAGGAAGAGTGGACATCAACATCCCAGAATCCTCAGGATTGGGGAATGAACTATGGACTAAAGTAGACTTACTGATAGTCTACTATAGACTTGTGATGATAGCAATGGAAGAAATAATATCATTGATGTAGAGACTGTGGCCACTGGAGGTTCTGATGGAAAGAGGGAAAGGAAAGGGAAAAAACAGTTGCAATATGGGGACATTTTTGAGACTTGGGAATTGTCTTGAATTACATTGTAATGACAGATACAGTCCATTATATATTTTGACATAACCTACAGTATTAAGAGTGAAAGAGTGTAAACTACAATATAAACTTAATCAATGATTAGTGGCAACAAAAAATTACAAACTATACTGAGAAATGAGGAGATGGACAAGTCCAATCAACAAACAAAAAACCAGGAAGAGATGCAGAACTTCTAAAAACTAATCAAAGCTGTCTAAATAAATATAGTTGATCAACTTAATGACATGAAGGAAAAGATTAAGGATATTGAGAAGACACTGGGAGAACATACTGAAGAAATTGTAAACACACATAAAAACATAACGGATATAATGGTGATGAATGGCATCATCCAAGAAATCAAAAAGACTCTAGAATCACATAACAGCAGATTTGAACAGGCAGAAGAAAGAATTAGTGATGTGGAAGACAGTACATCTGAAATCAAACAGATAGTAGAACAAATAAATGAAAAGATAGAAAAAAATCCAAGAGGGACTTGGTGATCTAATGGACAACACAAAACACACAAACATATGCATTATAGGCATCCCAGAAGGAGAAGAGAAGGGAAAGGGAACAGAAGGAGTGTTGAAGGAAATAATGGATGAAAAATTCCCAAACTTATTGATGGAGTTGGATGTACATATCCAGGAAGCACAGCACACTGCAAACAGTATAAATCCCAACAGGCCTACTTGAAGACATATACTTATCAAAATGTCTAATGCTCAAGAAAAAGAGAAAGTACTCAAGGCAACAAGAGAAAAGAGAACCATCACATAAAATGGAAGCACAATTAGATTAAGGGCTGATTTCTCTTCTGAAAACATGGAGGCAAGAAGACTGTTGTTTGACATAGTCAAGGTATTAAAAGAAAAAACTTTCAGCCATGAATTCTCTATCCAGCAAAGCTGGCATTCAAAAATGAGAGTGTTCAAAATATTCACAGATAAACAGAAATTAAGAGAGTATGCCAATAAGAAACCTGCACTTCAAGAAATACTGAAGGAAGTTCTACAGGTTGAAAGAAAAAACAGGAGAGAGAGAGTTGGAGGAAAGTGTAAGAACAACTATAAAAAAAAAAAATCAACATATGACATACATAAACCCAAATAAAAAATGGCATATGTAAGAAAATCAATGAGAGTAATAACACTGCATGTTAATGGTTTAAACTCACCAGTCAAAAGACACAGATTGGCAGAATGGATAAGGAAATATGATCCATCTCTATGTTGTCTACAAGAAACACACTTTAGACCCAGGGATTCAAGAAGGCTGAAAGAGACTGGCTGGAAAAAATTTTTACAAGCAAACCATAACCAAAAAAGGGTGGGAGTAGCTACACTAATATCAGACAAAATAGACATAAATGCAAAACTATTGGAAGAGACAAAGATCTGCACTATATATTAGTAAAAGGAGTAATATTTCAAGAAGAAGGAACAGTCATAAACATTTATGCACCTAACCAGGTCACCTCAAAATACATTAGGCAAACATTAGAAAAAGTAAGTGGAGACATAAATGCCTCTACACTTATAGCCTGGGACTTTAATACACCATTATCACCATTAGGCAGAACATCTCAACAGAGAACCAATAAAAAAAAAGACTCTGAATTGTATTAGAGGACCTAGACAAAATAGACATATACAGAATGCTACACCCAAATACAGTGAGATATACATTCTTCTTGAGTGCACAGGGATCATACTCCAAGATAGACTACATACAAGGCCACAGAACATCTCTCAATGGATTCAGAAAGATTGTAATTATACAAAGTAATTTGTCTGACCACAGTGTAATGAAATTGGAAATCACTAAGGGACAGAGAACCAGATTAGGCATAAAGATGTGGAAGTTAAACAACACAGTCTTAGACAAACAGTGGGTCAAGGAGGAATCTCAAAACAAAACAGTAATTACCTTGAAACAAACAAAATTGACAACACAGCCTATCAAAACCTATGGGATGCAGCCAAAGCTGTACTGAGAGGGAAATTCATAGCCATAAATGCATTTATTAAAAAAGAAGAAAGAGCTAAATTTGAAGACTTAACAGCACACCTGGAGGAATTGGAAAAAACAAGAGCAAATTAACTGCAAAGGAAGTAGATAGAAGGAAATAAAGATTAGAGCAGAAGTAAATGAAATAGAAAATAAGAAAGCACTAGAAAAAATTTTTTAAAAATCTGGTTCCTTAAGAAGGTCAATAAAATTGACAAACCCTTAGCCAAACTTACAAAGAAAAAGAGAGTGTGCAAAAACACAAAATAAGAAATGAAGAAGGGGACATCACTACTGACCCACAGAAACAAAGAGTATCATATGAGGATACTTTGAAAAATTATATGCCAACAAGAATGATAATTTTGAGGAAATGGTTAAATTCCTAGAAACCCAGAAGAACCCTACTTTGATGAAGAAGAAATTGATGAACTCAACAGTCTAATTACAAGTAAAGAGATAGACTCCATTATCAAAAAAACTCCCAACTAAGAAGAGCCCAGGACCAGACCGCTTCACAGGTATATTCTACCAAAATTTCTGAAAAGAGTTAACACCAATCCTGCTTGTGCTCTTCCAAAAATTAGAAGTAGAAGGAAAATTGCCTAACTTATTCTATGATGCCAACATTACCTTACTGCCAAAGCCAAACAAAGATACCACAAAAAAGGATAATTCAGACCAATCTCTCTAATGAACTTAGATGCCAAAATCCTCAACATAATACATGCTAATTGTATTCAAAACATCAAAACTATTATACACCAAGACCAAGTGGGTTTCATCCCGGGTATGCAAGGATGGTTAAACATAAGAAAATCAGTGAATGCAATGCACCACATAAACAGATTGAAAGAAAAAAATCACGTGATCATCTCTATAGATGCAAAAAAAGTATTCAACAAAATACAGCACCTTTCCTGATAAAAGCACTACAAAATATAGGTATAGAAGGAAAAACTTTCTGAACATGATAGAGGTTATATATGAAAAACCCACAACTAACACCATCTTCAATGGCGAAATCTTAAAAGACTTCACTCTGAAATTGGAAACAAGACAAGGATTCCCACTAACACCACTCCTATTTAACATTGTCTTAAAAGTACTTGTTTGAGCACTGAGGCAGGAAAGATATAAAAGTCATTCAAATTGGAAAAAAAGTAAAAATTTCATTAGTTGCAGATGACATGATCATATACATAGAAAGTCCTGAGAAATCTACAACAAATGTTCCAGAACTTATAAAGGAGTTCAGTAATGTTGCAGGCTACAAGATCAATGCTCAGAAATCAGTAGCATTTCTGTACACAAATAATGAGCTATCTGAGGAGGAAATCAAGAAAAAGAGTATCTTTTACAATAGTATCTAAAAGAATCACGTACCTAGGAATAAATTTAACTAAAGATGTAAAGGACTTACAGATAAATAGCATCTCTTCAAAATTAAAAACTTTTGAACTTCAAAGAATTTTATCAAGAAAATCAAAAGGCAGCCTACTCAATGGGAGAAAATATTTGGCAACCATATATCTGATAGGTGCTTAATATCCTGCATTTTTAAACAAATCCTACATCTCAAAAATAAAAAGATAAACAACCCATTTAAAAAATGGTCAAGTGACCTGAGAAGACACTTATCCAAGGAAGAAATACAAATGGCTAAAAAGCACATGAATAGGCAAGTGACCTGAAAAGACACTTCTCCAAGGAAGAAATACAAATGGCTAAAAAGCACATGAAAAAATGTTCAACATCGCTAGCTATTAGGGAAATGCAAATCAAAACTATAATGCAATACCATGTTATAACCATTAGAATGGTAGCTATTAAAAAAAAACAGGAAACTGTAAGTGTTGGAGAGGATGTGGAGGAATGGGAACCCTCATCTACTGTTTGTGGGATTGTGGAATGGTCCAGACATTGTGGAGGGTTTTTGGTGGTTCCTCAAAAAAAAAAAAAAAAATATAGATCTTCCATATGATCCAGCAATTCCACAGCTGGGTATATACTCAGAAGTATTGAAAGCAAAGACACAAACAGACATATGCACATCAACTTTCATAGCAGCATTGTTCACTAATGCCAAAAGTTGGATTCAACCCAGGTGCCCATCAACACATGAATGAATAAACAAAATGTGATACATACATAAAATGGAATATTACTCAGCTATAAGAAGGAATAAAGTACTAACACATGGGATAACCTGGATGAATCTTGAAGACCTTATATTGAGTGAAGTAAACCAGGCATTGAAGGATGAACACTGCATGACCTCACTGATATGAATTAAGAAAATTTAGCAGTCCCAGAGAGCTACTTTTTTAAAGATAGGTTTATAAGAAAGAGAAAGTTGTGAGCCATTATCCATATGGACATAATCTATAGTAAATTGATAGAACATAGTTGCATTTTGAAGGGATGGGAGAGTGAGTAGTGATATTATTGGCTTTGGTTGTGCAGGGTTGACAAGTGGGTAGAATGGTAAGTGTGGGTTAGAATATCCATGATACTGGGGGAAGAGATGGGAGAGGGACTAGGTGAACACTTGGGATTTGTGGATATGAGCTTTAAAGTACAGATGTGGGAATGCTGTTATGGCAATATGACAAGGAAGTGTCACTGGTTTAGGGTGTTGTTTGGGGGGCATTCAGGACAGGGCACACCTGGAGCAGATTTCTAAATAGTGTGTGAGTGTACATCCTGTCATAATGTGTTGTATAAGTGGGTGGAGACCCACATAATGAGTGAGAAGGAGATGGACTCCCATCTTTGGGAGGACCAATTTGTTCTGAAATAAACAGGTAGGTGTCTCTCAAGAGCAAGGGTGGTTCCTAATAGGGGAGGACAAACCAGTGTGTCAAGACCTCTTGTTGCATGTAACTATAAATCTTGTCATCCAATGAGTCGAGTCAGGGGGTTGTCATGGGCCCTGAAGGGACGGGGCTTGAGGAACAGAATAGATCAAACAAGGGGAATTTAGTGGTCAATGGAAATGTTTTTCATTACCTTACAATAATGAACACAGGACATGGTAAATATCATCACAATTTTTAAAAGTGTACTGTCTAAAATGTAAACCGTACTGTAAAACATTGACAATGTTTAGTAACTATATTTCACTGTCTGTATATGACTCTTTTAAAACAAATCAATTTTATTGATACATATTAATAAAGCATACAATTCATCCAAATTGTACAATCAATGATATTTGTATAATCATGCAGTTGTGCATTCATAACTTCAACAATTATTAGAGCATTTTCATTATTTCAACAACAATAATAAAAAAAATATAGACAAACAAGAAAATTCCTCACCTCTCAATCTCTCTGCTTTCCCTGCTTCACATGGCTACTTTTTCTGGGTAGTTTTGCACAAATATTTATTTGTTTATTATGCAGTTTTATTGAGATATAGTCACATACCATGTGATACATCTAAAGTTTATAATCAATGGCTTTTAGTAAATCACAATGTTGTACATTCATCATCTCAAAAACTTTAGAAAGATTTCATTACTATAAAAAGAAAGACTCCATACCCCTTAGCATTCCTTCCTCAGCCCTCCATAGCCACTAATCTAATTTCATTTTATAAATTGATTTATATTTACATTTTATGTAAATGGACTCATATAATATGCAGTGCTCTGTGTCTGGTCTCCTCCACTTAGTATAATGTATTTATATTTTTAATTTTTTTTAATTGTGGGTAAAAATCAAATTTTTCACAATACAAACCAATATTTGTAAAATGATATATAAATATATATGCATATATGTGCATTTGCTTATATAAACGTTATTTTATATATGTATATTTTAAAAGATGCTTAGATTACATAAATGTTACACAAAAATTTCAAGGATTCCCATGTTCCCCACCTCCCACACCTCCCATAACATCCCACATAAACAACTTTGATTAGTGTGGCACATCACCTGCAGTGGATTTTTAACAATGCTACCATCCATATTCAAAAAATTTTAATATGGTTTGAGGAAAGGGGGAGGAGGTTGGGTATATGAGAGACTCTTGTTTCTGTGTGTGACTTTGCTGTGACCAAAATCTTCTTTAAAACCAAAATGAAATATAGTGAGACAGTGGGGAGTGAGAGGGGGAAGGTGCCCTTGTACAGACTAGACACCAGATACTGCAGTGATAAAAGGCAAAATGTCAAAAAAATTTTGTTTTAATTTTCTTTTCTTTCTTTTTTTGAATATCCCAATCTTTTAATTTAATTTTAATTTTTTTAAGTTTTCATGTGTTTTAGCTCTTACATTTCAACTTATCCTTATTTCATTTTCCTATTAATTATATTTGGCTATTATCTTTATTTATTTTATTATCTTTATTGGCTTTATCTTTAAAGAAGCTTTGGATCACAGAAGGGTTACAACTGGGGTGGGAGAGGATGGTTGGTGGGGAGTGTCAGGGATGAGGGGTGCATGGGTGGAAGTTCACCTGAACATGAATACCAGGTATATAAAATTGTTCAAGTGTTCACAGGGCATGGTTACAGTGGGGGGAAATCATTCAATAAATGAGATAATACTGAATTCCCATCTTGGAAATCTCTGCAACATTCTCCAATGGAGTAGCAACAGTCTTCCAAGTGCAGGGGCAGTGTCTGGCAAAGGAGGATGATCCACTGATGGACCCTTGTTATTGATGACTAGCCTCATGAGTCTTCACTCTTGAAACTGAAACAGCTTATTTTTATGGGGTATTGAGTGTTGCCTCCTGAGAACCTACTTGTTGCTCAAATGTGGCCTCTCTCTAAGCCAAACTCAGTATATAAATGCATTACCTTCTTCACAGCATGGGACATGACTCCTGGGGATGACCCTCCCTGGCATTGAGGGATTACTACCAAATGCCAATTGGCAATATGACTGAAAAAAGACCTAGAATAAAAGGGGAAAAGGTAAAAACAAATGAGTTTACATGGCTAAGAAACTTCAAATTGAGTCAGGAGGTCATCCCAGAGGTAGCATTTACACACATCTCAGCAGGATCTCATAGACTTCCAAGGTGGATACTACCCCAAATAGTGGGGCTCCTGAGGGCTCTGAAAGCAAACCAGCTCTGCAGTGTGATGCTTTGCCAGTGGGCCCTCCTTTATAGATTGTGCTCCTGAGAGTGTCAGAATTAGACTCAGTTATGTCTTCCCTGCACATGGCTCATCTGTCCTTTCTATTTAAACCTATATTTGATGCTGGTGTTTTTATGTGTACATCCAGAGACTCGAATCGTTGGGCTGTCCATGTGCCATCTGTGCCCAGAACCTCAGTGGAGTTGCAACACTTACTCTACAGCTCATTGGACTCACCCAGGACAACTTGTGAGGAGATGGTGATGGACAACAGCCATCCCTGGGAATGGAGGGAGTCTGCAGCTGCAGGCAGTGTAGTCCCATCCATCTTTTCTGTGAGATATAAGCCCCATTGCAATTGGAGGTGGCATGAATATCACCATCCTAGAATCCTTGGGATTGGGGGAAAAGCTATGGACTAGAATGGACTTTCTGGTGTTCTACTAGAGACATATTGTGATTCTTGCAATGGAAGAAATTACAACATTGATGTAGAGCCAGTGGCCACTGGAGGCTCTGGGAGCAGGCAGAGGGAAAAACAGTTGTAATACAGGGGCTTTATCAGGACTTAGGAATTGCCCTGTGTGACATTGCAATGACAGATATAGGCCATTTTATATCATCACATAACATGCAAAACTGTGTTGGAAAGAGTGTAGAGTACAATGAGAACTATCATCCATGTTGAATGGCAAAGCCCCAGGATGCGTTTATCAACTGTAATGAATGTGCTACACTAATGAAGGATGCTTATGTGCGAGTGTGTGGGAGGTGTGGGGTGTGGGGCATATGTGAATCCCTATGTGATTTTGTAAAATTCATGTAATCTAAATATCTTTTCAAAAATTAAAAATAAAATAAATAAAATAAAAAAGCAAGAAAGAGAAACTGACCAACAAAATAAACCCATTAAGATGAACAGACGTCTAGACATCAGCAAAAAATTACAAGCCATATTAAGAAACAGGAATATATTTTCCAGTCAAATGAACAAACTGAAAAGCAGGCCAAGACCCAGAATGTGGAAAACTAACAAAGGTGTCGAAAGAAATTTCTGAAATCAATTCAATGGGATGAGTGGAGAGATAAAGGATATTAAGAAGACATTGGAAAACATATAAAAGAAATTGTAAACCCATAAAAATAAAACATCTTATGGTAATGAAAAGCAAAATGGAAGAAATTAAAAATACATTAGAATCACACAAAAGCAGATTTCAACAGGCAAAGGAATCAATTAGCAAAGTGGATGATAGGGCATCTGAAGTCACACTGATAGTAGAACAGATAGACAAAAAATGGGGAAAAAAATAAGCAGAGACTCATGGAATTGAATACCAGCACAAAATTCACAAATATATGCATTGTGGGTCCCAGAGGGAGAGGAGAAAGGAAAAGGGACAGACGGAGTGTTTGAGGAAATAAAGGTCAAAATTTCCCAACTCTTATGTGGGACATGGATGTACATGTCTAGGAAACACAGCATACTCCAAACTGAATATATCCTAGCATACCTGCTCCAAGATTGATAATAATCATATTTTCTAATGCCAAAGAGAATCCTGAAAGCAGCTAGAGAAAAGAGATCCATAACATAAAATAAAGCTTGATAAGATTAAGTGGAGATTTCTCATCTGAAACCATGGAGGTGAGAAGGTAGTTGTATGACATAGTTAAGGTGATGAAAGAAAAAAATCTTCCAGTAAAGAATTCTGTATCCAGAAAAATTTAATTCACTCAATTAAAAAAAGGTTGAATTCAAAATATTCACAGATAAACAGAAATTAAAACAGTTTGTCAAAAATGTTTTGCTGTTCAAGAAATATTAAAGAGAATGCTGCTGGTTGAAAGGAAAGGACAAGAGAAAGAGGTTGGAAGAGAGTGTATAAAGGAAGACTATTAGTAAGAGTAAATAAACAAGTAAAAAGAAACAAAATAAAATGATAAATATAAACCTTAAAAATGACTGAAATAAGTACTGCCTTTACAGTAATAATATTGAATGTTAATGTATTAAACTCCTTAATTAAGAGACTGAGATTGGCAGAATTGATAAAACAATATAATCCCACCTTAGACCCAAAGACACAAAGGGGTTGCAAATGAAAGTTTGGAAAACCATTTTCCATGCCAACAGTAACCAAAAAGTGTCTGGAGTAGTTACACTAATATTGGAAGAAAATAGACATTAAATGCAATCCTGTTGTGAGATAAAGAAGGACATTATATATTAATAAATGGGCAATCTACCAAAAAGAAGGAACAATAATAAATATTTATGCACCTAACCAGAGTGTCCCAAAATACATGAGGCAAACACTCATAAAACTAAGAGGAGACATAGATGTCACTACAATCATATTGGTGGACATCAATACATCACTCTCAACAACAGACAAAACATATCAACAGAGAATCAATAAAGTAGAGAGATCTTGAATAATGCATTACAGTAACTAGGCCCAATGGAAATATACAGAACATTACACCCCCAAACAGAAGAATACACATTCTTTTCAAGTATCCATGGATCATTCTCCAAAATAAACAACATGTTACATAATAGAACAACTCCCAAGAAGTTTAGAAAAATTGAAATTATACAAAGCACTATCTCTGACTACAATGGAAAGAGGCTGGAAATCAATAATGGGTGGAGAACTGGAAACTTCACATAGTTAAAGTTTGTGTGTTAAACAATGCTTTCTTAAACATTCACCTGGTCAAGAAGGAAATTGTAAGAGAAATCTCTAAATATCTTGAAGCAAATGAAAATGAGAACACAACATATTAAAATATATGGGATGCCACAAAGGCCATGCTGAGAGGGAAATTTGTGGGTAAATGCCTACATTAAATAAGAAGAGAGAACTAACATCAAAGATATAACTTCACATCTGGAGGAATTAGGTAGAGCATGCAATCTAAACCCAGAGGAAGCATAATGAAAGAAGTAACAAAGATTAGAGAAAAACTCAATGAAAGTGAAAATTAAAAAAAATAGAGATAATTAACAAAACCAAAAGCTGGTTTTTTGAGAAGAAGAATAAACCTGAGAAACCCTTAGCAAGACTAACAAAGAAAAAGAGAGAGAAGATGCATGTAAGTAAAATCAGAAACAAAGAAGTGGACATCACCACTGACCCCACAGAAATAAACAGTATCATAAGAGGATACTATGAAAGCTGTATGTAAACAAGTTGAACAACTTAGATTAAATGGGTGAATTTCTAGAAACAGATGATCAACCTCCACAGTGGAAAGAAGAAACTGAAGGCCTCAACAGACCAATCACAACTAATGAGATTAAATCAGTCATCAAAAACCTCCCCATCCAATAAAAGCCCATTAACAAATGGCTTCACGGGTGAATTCTACCAATCATTCTGGAAAGAAATCACAGCAATCCTTTGCAAACTTCCAAAAAGTTGAAGATGAGGGAATATTACCTAATTCATTCTATGATGCCAACATCAACCTAATAACAAAGCCACATAAGAACACTACAAAAATAGAAACTTAAAGACCAATTTCTCTAATGAAATTAAATGCAAATATCCTCACCAAAATTCTTGCAAATCAAAACCAACACATCAAAAGAATTATACACCATGATCAAATAGATGATATCCCAGGCACAAAAGAATTGTTCAACATAAAATCAATTAATGCAATACACCACATTAACAGACTGCCTGAAGGAGAAAAATACCTATCATCTCTATCAACTCAGAAAAGGCATTTGACAAAATTCAACATTCTTTTTTGATTAAGCATTTTGAAAGATAGGAATACAAGTAAACTTATTCAACATGATAAAAGGCAAATATGAAAAACCAATAGCTAACATCATACTTACAGTGAAAGGCTAAAAGCTTTCCTCTAAGATCTGGAACAAGACAAGGATGTCCAATGTCACCATTTTTACTCAATATTGTGTTAAAAGTTCTTGCAAGAGCACATAGGCAAGAAAAAGGGAAAAAAAAACATTCCCAAATTAGAAAGAAAGAAATAAAACTCACTATTTGCAGATGACATGATCCTATACACAGAAATTCCTTAAAAATCTACAACAAAACTACTAGAGCTGATGAACAAATTCAATAATGTGGCAGGATATAAGACCAATATGCAAAAATGAACAGTGTTTCCTTCAATTATAATGAGCAGTATGAGGTGGAAATCAAGAAAAACTTCCATTTACAATATGAAATAAAAAATAAAATATCTCAAAATAAACTTAATTAAAGATGAAAGGACTTGTACAATAAAACTACCCAACATTTCTAAAAGAAATCAAAGATGTTCTAAATAAATGGAAGTATATTCTATGTTCATGGATTGAAAGATTAAACATCATTATGGTGTCAATTCTACCTAAATTGATTTACAAATTCATTGCAATCCCAATAAAAATTCCAACAGCATTTTTTACAGAAATAGAAAAGCCAATTATCAAATTTATTTTAAAGGGTAACAGGCCCCAAATAGCCAAAAAATAAAAACCCTTGAAAAAGATAAATAAAGTTGGAGGACTCACTCTACCTGACTCTAAACAGTACCACAAAGCTACAGTGATCAAAACTGCACGGTATTAGCAATTGGATAGAAATATTGATTAAAGGAACTGAAAAGAGAGTTCAGAAATAGAACCACAATAGACCAGCTGATATTCAACAATGTTGCCAAGTCCACGCAACTGGGACAGATTAGTCTCTTTAACAAGTGGACCTGGTAGAACTGGATATCCATATCCAAAATAATGTAAAAGGATCCCTGTCTCACATCCTGTACAAATACTAATTCAAGATGGGTCAAACACCTAAATATGAGTCAGGACCAGAAAGTACCTAGAAGACAATGTAGGAAGCATCTGCATAGCACTGTGGTAGGCGAAGGTTTTCTGAGCTTTAAACAAAAAGTGCAAACAATGAAAGAAAAAATATATAGATGGAACATCCTCAAAATTGAAAACCTTTATGCTTCAAAGGAGTTTGTCAAGAAAATGAAAAGGCAGGCTACTCAAAGGGAGAAAATATTTGGGAACTACATATCCAATAAGGGTCTAATATCCAGAATGTATAAAGAATCCTTACAATTTAAAAATAAAAAGCAGGGAAAAAAACATTTTTAAAGTGGGCAAGAGGTTTGATCAGACACTTGTCCAAAGAGGAAATATGGATAGTAAAAAACAAATGAAAAGATGCTCAACATCACTAATTATTAGGGAAATGCAAATCAAAACTTCAATGAGATTTTCCACATCTACTAGGTTGGCTGCTGTTTTTTAAATTGGAAATGCACCACTGTTGGAGAGGATGTGGAGAAATAGGAACACTCTTTCACTGCTGCTGGAATATAGAATTGTGCAGTTACTGTTGAGGACATTTTGGCTTTTCCTCAGGAAGTTAAGTACAGAAAAGTCACATGATCTGGCAATCCCACTGCTAGATATATATTCACAAGAATTGAAATCAGGGATACAAACAGATATATGCACACCAATGTTCATAGCAGCATTATACACAATTGCCAAAAGATGGAATCAACCTAGGTGTCCATCAACAAGTGAATGGATAAACAAACTGTGTTAATACATATGATGGACTATTAGTCAGTTGTAAGAAGGAATTAAGTTTTGATATTTACAACATCGGTGAACTTGAGGGCCTTATGTCGAGTGAAATAAGCCAGACACAAAAGGACAAATATTGCATGATCTCACTATGAACTAATGATAGTGAGCAGACACAAGGAGGTATGTCTGGAAGATAGGTTACCAGGGCATAGAAAGGGAGTAGAGATTGTTGAGCTCATGCATAATCGGAGCAGAATTTATAATTTGGTTGATTTTAACAGTTTGGAAATAGAGAGAGGTTATGGTGGTACAGCGATATGACTAATTAGCAGAGCTGAAATGTTAATGTGAATGTGGTTGAAAGGGGAAGTTTCACTTGCCCATGAGGCTAGAAGGAAAGCTAGAGGACAAAATGGGCTATTGTACAAATCAGTGAATTCTGGGGAATTTGAGAATTGTAGTTAAGAATTTGAACTTAAGAATGTTCTTTCAGGATCTATAACAAAGGCATGTCACTAATACAAGGTGCTGATATTGGGGTGATATATGGGGAAAATGCACATAAAACATAATTCTATTGGATATGAAGGGGTTTCTCTTGTCATACCTGTTTTCTCAAAATGTAGAGGCCCACCCACTAGCTAATAAAATATTAAACTTCCATCCTGCTAATTTCTGAAACAAAATGGCAAAAATCACTGGAATATATAAGCCACATTTAAGAAAATAAAACAGGCCCATATGCCAAGCCATCAATATTAAGCCTTGAACTTAATGAACCATATTTCTCTAAAAATGAAACAGCCTAATTATAATTAATGCCAAAGAGTTACCTCTTAAAAATCTCCTTGTTACTCAAATGTGACCTCTCTTTCTTTCAGCCAAATTCAGCAAATAAACACACTACCTTCCCCCCAACCTGGTACATAAATCCTGGTGATGAACCTCCCTGTCACTGGGGATAACTACCAAGCACTTACAAATGAAATATTTGGAAAAAGATTTTGACCAAAAAATGGAAACATAAAAAAAAGAGGGGGTTTTTATGTCCAAGAGATTTCAAAATGAGTTAGGAAGTCATTCTGGAGGTTATAATTATTCAAGACTAAAACAGATTTCACTTCCTGCCACAGTAAACACAACCTCAAACAAGTCTTCTTGAGGACTCTGGGGATGTATGGACACCAGAGCAAAGGCACAGAGCCTCATTAAATCAACACCCCATTCAGTGGGCCTTATTTGGGATTATATGATAATCTGTCTTCCCAATATAGCATAGGGGTATGAGTAAAATTTCCAATTCCCCTAATCATGATTCTTTTACTCTTTTTATTTGAAACTTTAAATCTCAATATACCCATTAAATATATCTCTCAGAGTCTTAAATCTTTCCAGGTTGCCCTGGAAAACCAACAAAATGATGGTGATGGGCAAGTCTCATCCCATAAAAGAAGGACTACCTACAACTACAAGCTAAACAATTCCTTCCATCTGCCCCAAGATATCTATGCACCTTCTGAGCATCAAGCAGTCAGAGTGGACATTCCCAAGTCCCTCTAGATTGTAGAGTGAACAAATATAAAGGGGTAGTGTAACCACATACCAAAGAAGATTTATTGTTATTGTAGTGATTATCTTGTGTTAATGGAAGAACTTGTAACATTGATATAAAAAAGTGGTTGCCAGGGGTTCATTAGGGAGGGGGAGGGATGAATGAGTGGTACACAGAACATATTTGGGTTGGGTGAGATTTATCTGTATGATACTGTGATGATAGACACACGACATGATGCATTTGTCAAGGCATGGAGCAGTACAGCCCAAAGTATAAAACATAATGTAAGCTATAGACTTTGGTTAGTTGCAATACTTCAATATTTATTCATCAAATAGAACAAATGTATCACACTAATACTTTAATAATAGGAGAAACTATATTTGTGAGTGTGTGGGTGGTTTATATAGTAATTCCTTATATTTCATGTGTAATTTTTCTGGAAATTTTCTAAAACTTCTCTAAAAATAAAGTTTATCATTACAAGAAAACTTCTATAACTCAAAATAAAAAGTCTGAAAACACTCTTTGGAGGAATTCTGGGAAGATGGTGAATTAAAGGGACACAGGATTCACTTCTCTCTCATGACAGGCAGAAAAGGCCTGGAAAAAGTTTCCAGGGTATAGGACACCAGAGGAAGACTGGACATCACCCAGGAGAGAGAAGGGCAAATGAATAGAATCCTCATGGGAAAACTCTCAAATATATTCTGACCAGGGTTTGAACTGAAAGGGCTGCCAAAGTGCACCATCTGTTCATGGACAAAGAAGTGCATGCAAGGAAATTAAAAGTAAATAAATGAGAGGCTTCTTTGGCCCTTTACAATCTCCCACCCTAAAGCCCTTTGAAGCAGGACTGCAACACATTACTGGGAACATGGCCCAGATTTGAGCAACTAAACAGGGATAACGGTAAAGAGCTAGAACAGGTTGAACCAAGAATCAAATAATGGCATTAACTGACAGCCTCCTACCAATGAATCTCTATGCAAGAGAGAGAAATTGAGCATCAGAGTAAGCTCACCACCATAATCAGATGCCTAGATATCAGCAAAAAATTTACAAATCTTACTAAGAAAGAAAATGGAAGATATAGCACAAATAAAGGAATATATCTAAGCCCCAGATGAGACACAGGATTTGAGACAACTAATCATTGAGCTCAGTGCAAATCTCCTAAATCACATCAAAGATTTGAAAAACAATATGGCTGAAGAGATAAGGACATTAAGAGGGCCCAGGGAAAGCACAAGAATTTGAAAACCTGAATAGAAAAGTAATACAGTTTATGAAAATGTAAGACACAATAGGTGAGTTCAACAAAAGCATTAGAGGCAAACAACAGGAGAATCAAAGTGTTAGAAGAAAGAAAAGTGATGTGGAAGACAGGAGAGCTGATTTGAAGAGAGAGGAAACAATGGAAAAAAATAAGAAGGGACTAATGGAGTTGAAAGACAGCATGAAGCATAACAACACACACGATATAGGGGCTCCGGAAGAAGATAAGGAAAAAGGGTCAGAAAGAGATTTGATGAAATAATGGCTGAAAAATTCCCAACTCTCATAAAAGAAATGAATTTACATGTCCAAGAAGCACAGTATACCCCAATTAGAATAAATTTGAACAGACCTACTCCAAGACACATGCTACTCAGAATGTCAAATGCGATAGATAAAGAGAAAATTGTGATAACAGCAAAGGAGAGGAAAACCATCACACACAAGGGGGGAAGCCCAGTAAGACTTAGGGAGGGTTTCTCATCAGAAATCATGGAAATGAGAAGACAGTATCATGATATAATTTGGATACTGAAAGAGAAAAATTGCCTGCCAAGAATTATTTTTTTAATATTACTATTTTTTAAAGGATACTTAAATTACATAAATGTTGCACAAAAGATACAGGGATTCCCATAAGACACACTACCCACACCTACCACAACCTCTCACATGAACATCCTTTATTAGTGTGGTATGTTCATTGCAATTGATAAACACATCCTGGGGCTTTGCCATAAGCATGGAATATAGTTCACATTGTAGTCTGCACTCTCTCCCACACAGTTATACATGTTGTGTGATATAAAATGGCATATATCTGTAATTGCAATGTCACTAAGGACAATTCCCAAGTCCTGAAAAAGCCCCTGTATTACAATTGTTTTTCCTTCTCCCTGCTCCCAGAGCCTCCAGTGGCCACTGGCTCCAAATCAATGTTATAATTTCTTCCACTGCTAGAATCACAATATGTCTATAGTAGAATACTTTTAAGTCCACTCTAGTCCATAGTTCTTTCCCCAATCCCAAGGATTCTGGGATGGTAATGTCCTCATCCTCTCTACCTCCAATTGAGAGGGGATTATATCCCATGGGGAAGATGGGTGGGATTATCCTGCCTGCAGCTGCAGACTCTCTCTGTTCCCTGGGATGGCCATTGTCCATCATCATTTCCCTGCCAGTTGTCCTGGGTGAGTTCAATGAGCTGTAGAGTATGTGTTGCAACTCTGCTGAGATTCTGGGTCCAGCTGGCACATGGACAGCCCAAAGACTCAAGTCTCTGGATGTACACCTACAAACTGCAGCACCAAGTATAGGTTTAAATATAAGGGACAGATGAGCCATGTGCAGGGAAGGCATAATTGAGTCCAACTCTGTCATTCTCAGGAGCACAAACTCCAAACTAGGGTCCACTCACAAAACACCAAACTCTGGAGCTAACCACCCTGATCATAGGACCTGTGTGTCTCCAAAGCCATCTGGAGCCCCACTATTTGGGGTAGTACCACCTTGGAAGTTTATGAGACCCTGCTGAGATGTGCATAAATGTTACCTCTGGGATGACCTCCCAACTCACTTTGAAGTCTCTTAGCCATATAAAGCTCATTTGTTTTTATCTTTTCCCCCTTTTATTTGAGGTCTTTTTCCAGTTCCATTGCTAGTTGGTACTTGGTAGCAATCCCACAGTGCCAAGGAGGCTCATCCCTGGGAGTCTTGTCCCATGCTTTGGGGAAGGTAATGCCTTCATATGCTGAGTTTATCTCAGAGAGAGTCCTCACTTGACCAACAAGGAGGCTATCAGGAGGCAACCCCTAGGCACCCCATAACAGTAGTCTAAGTTTCAATTTCTAGAGAAAAGGCTCATAAGCCTGGTCATCAATATCAAATGCCCATCAACGGATCATACTCCTTTGCCAGGCAATGCCCCTGCACTTGGGGGACTGTTACTTCTCCCTTAGAGAATGTGGCATTGCCCTCCACAATGGGAATTCAGTATTCTTTCAGTGATTATGTGAGTCTCCACCCATTGTGACAATGTCCCATTAACATTTGAACACTATTACATAACTTATATGTGCGCTCAGGTGAACTTCCTCCCATGCATCCCCTATCCCTGACACCCCACACCAACTATCTTGCCCCACCCCATTTGTAACCCTTCTGTTGATCCATAGCTTCTTCAAAGATGAGGCCACTACAAAAGCTGAATACAATTAATAGGAAAATGAAGCAATAATGATAGGTTTAAATATGAGATAAAATGCATAATTTTTTAAAAACTGAAAATAAAATAAAATTAAAAGATTGGGATATTTTAAAAAATGAAAAACATTAAATTTTTTTTGACATTTTGACTTTTATCACTACAATATCAGTTGTCTTGTCTGTCCCATGGCACCTTTCCCCACTCATTCCCAAGAATTCTTTATCCAATAAAATTGTCCTTCAAATATGAAAGTGAGTTTAAAATATTCACAAATAAATAGAAATTTAGAGAGTTCATAATAAAGAATCTACCTTTTCAGAAATTATTAAAGGGAGCTGTACAACCTGAAAGAAAAAGACAAGAGGGAGAGGCTTCAAGGATAGTCTAGGAGGCAAGATAGGAGAAAGGATAACCAAATGAGTAAAAAGACAGAAAAAAAATAAGACATGGCATATGAAAACCAAAGTAAAAAATGGTGGAAGTAAATAATGCATTTACAGTAATATCATTGAATGTGACTGGATTAATCTACACAATCAAAAGACATAGACTGACAGAATGGATTTAAAAAAAAACACAATTCATCAATATGCTGTTTACAGGAGACTCCCCTTAGATCCAAAGATAAAAATCAGCTGAAAGTGAAAGGTTGGAAAAAGATGTTCCATGTAAACTGCAATAAAAAGAGAGCAGGGTTAGCCATACCAATATTGGACAAAACAGATTTTAAATGAAAAAAGTTACAAGATGAAGAAGGCCATTATATATATATAAGGCCAATCCACCAAGAAATAACAGTCATAAATATCTATGTACCTAACCAGGGTGCCCCCAAAATACATGAGGCAAACTCTGGCAGAACTGAAGGGAGCAATAGAGGTCTAACAATAAAAGTTGAAGACATCGATACATGACTCATATATTACCAAAAACAAATAGACAGAAGATCAACAAAGAAACAGAGAACTTGCACAATATGATAAATGAGCTACACCTAAGAGATTCATAGAAAACCTGGCATTCCAAATCAGTGTGTTGTACATTCTTCTCAAGTGCTCATAGATCTTTCTGCAGGATAGGCCACATGTTGGGTAACAAAGTAAGTCTCAATAAATATAAAAAGATTGAATTATGCAAACTACCCTCTCAGATTATAATGTTATGAACCTGGAAATCAGTAGTGGATGGGAAAGAGCAAAATATGCAAATGTGTGGAGGCTAAATAATCAGTGGTTAAAAGAAGAAATTGTAATAGAATATAGTAAATATTGTGAAATGAATGAAAATGAGAACACAACATATCAAAACATATGGGAGGGAAGCAGATGTGGCTCAAGAATTTGGGCACCTGCCTACCATAAGGGAAGTCCCAAGTTCAGTCTCCAATGCCTCCTAAAGAAGATGAACAAGACAGTGAGCTCATGCAATGGGCTGGTATGGTGAGCTGACACAATGAGATGACATAAGGAGATGATGCAATGAGGAGACACAATGAAGAAACACAATAAGAGACACAAAAAGCAAGGAGATGAGGTGGCTCAAGTGATTGGGCACCTCCCTCCCACATAGGAGGTCCCAAGTTCATTTTCCAGTGCATCCTAAAAAGAAGCCAAGCAGACCCAGAGAGCACACAATGAACAGACACAGAGAGCAGAGTGCAAGTATAAACAACCGGTGGGATTAAATAAAATAAATCTTAAAAAAATGTAGGGGATACAGTAAAGCAGTGGTGTAAAGGGAAATTTATATACCTAAACTCCTACATTAAAAAAAGAAGAAAGACCTAAACTCAAAGACTAACTGAACACCTGAAGAAACCAGAAAAAGAACAGCAAACGAATCCCAAAGCAAGCAGAAAGAAAAAAATAATAAAGATTTGAGCAGAAACAAATGAAATTGAGATAAAAAATATAAAGGAAAATCAACAAAATGAAAAGCCAGTTCTTTGAGAAGATCAATAAAATTTAAGACACAAATAACTGAAAGGGGAGAATGTTATGACTGACACCAAAGGAATGAAAGGTTCATAAGAGGGTGTTATAAGAAACTGTATGCCAACAAATTAGACAACCTAGATAAAATGAACATATTTCTAGAAACGAACAAACAACCTACATGGACTCTAAAATAAATACAAGAACTCGAAAAACAAATCACATTTAACAATATTGAATCAGTGAACAAAAATCTCTGAACAAAGAAATGTCCAGGACCAAATGTCTCCACAGGTGAATTCTAACAAGCTTTTAAAGAAGAATTAATGCCAATCCTCGTTAAAGAATACCAAAAAATTGAAGAGGAGGGAAAATTATCCAACACATGTTATGATCACCCTAATGAAAGTCAAATAAAGATATTACATGAAAGGAAAGTAACAGACCAATCTCTCTAATGAACATACAGGCAAAAATTCTCAAAAAATTCTTGAAAATAGAATCCAACAGCATATCAAATATGAAATATACACCATGATCAAGTTGCATTTATTTCTGGTATGCAAGGGTGGTTCAACATAAGAAAATCAATTAAGGTAATACACCATATTAACAAAGTGAAGGAAAAAACACATTATCATCTCGATAGATGCAGAAAATGCATTCAACAAAAGCCAGCATCTTTTCTTGATTAAAACACTTCAAAAGATAGGAACAGAGGAGAGTTCCTCAACATAATAAAAGACATATATGAAAAACCCACAGCCAGCGTTGTAGTTAATGGGGAAAGGTTGAAAGCCTAACCTCTAAGATCAGGAACAAAACAAAGTTGCCCATTGTCACTATTGCTATTTAACATTGTTTTGAAAGTTCTTGCCAGAGCAATTAGCCAAGAAAAGGAAATAAAATCCATCCATGTTGGAATGGAAGAAGTAAAACTTCCCTATATTCTCTATCTGAAGATGACATGATCCTTAAAAATCCACAGCAAACTCCTACAGCTAATAAATGAATTCAGCAAAGTAAAGCTGGATATAATATCAACACCCAAAAATCAGTGTTTCTATACACTAGCAATAAATAATAGAAAAAAATCAATTAAAAAATCCAATTGCAAAGCAAATATAACATCCAACATCTAGGAATAAATCTTCTAAGAATGTAAATGACTTATAGAAAAGTATAAAATATTGTTTAAACAAATCAAAGAGGACCCATGTAAATAGACGGACATTCCATGTTCATAGATATGAAGATAAAATATTATTAAGATGTCAATCTTACCCAAAAGTAATGTATAGATGTAATGCAATACCAATCCAAATTCCAATGAACTTCTTTGTGGAAATGGAATGGTCAATTATCAACTGGAAAGTCTAGCTAAAGGAATTGGGGAGAGGAAGCATCCAAATAGGAAAAGAGGAAGTAAATCTCTCACTATTTGTGAATGAC
This sequence comes from Cabassous unicinctus, assembly GCA_029593785.1. Taxonomy (NCBI): domain Eukaryota; kingdom Metazoa; phylum Chordata; class Mammalia; order Cingulata; family Chlamyphoridae; genus Cabassous; species Cabassous unicinctus. The sequence goes on along the minus strand of JAQZBX010012205.1, from coordinate 16,734 downwards.
ATGATCCTATATTTATAAAATTTCAAAATGTCTATGACAAAGTTATTTGAGCTAGTAAATGAGTTCAGCAAATTGGCAGGATGCAAGATCCACATGCAAAAATGCATAATGTGCCCCAGGAGGTGGGGAGGAAGGAACAGAAAAGATCATATGGAGTATGTAATGGTCATGGGAAATATTTTTCATTACCTTACATTAATGGACACAGGACATGGTAAATATCATCAAAATTATTAAACTGTATATTCTAAATTGTAAACTATACTGTAAACCACAGAAAAATTTTAGGTGCTATATTTTACTGTATAACAGCTATAACAATGATAACATCCATAAAGTAAAATTTAAAAAAGGTTTTAATATGGGGTGGGGAAGGGGGAGGGAGGTTGGGAATGTGGGAGTCTCTAGCATTCCGTGTTTGACTTTGCTGTGACCTAAAACTTCTTTGAAAATTAAATTGAAATTTGGGAGACACTGGGGAATGAGAGGGGGAAGGTTTCATGATACACTGGACATCCGATATTACAGTGATAAAAGAAAAAAGAATAATTTCTTTTAAAAAAATGATTTTTCCCCATTTTTTCAAATGTCCCAATTTGCTAACTACATTTTATTATTAGTTTAGTTTCCTTTTTTTTTTCTTTTTCTTCTGAGTCTCCTTGTACTTATCTCTTGCATTTAAAATTATCATTACTATTTCTTTTTCCTATTAATTGTATTTTGTTACTATATTGGCTTTATATTCAAGGAAGGTTTGGAGCACAGAAAGATTACAAGTGGGGCTGCAGAGGATCATTGTTGGGGGGTGTCTGGGATGGGGGATTCATGGGAGTAAGTCCATCTGAATATACATGAAAGATATATAAAATTATTCAAATGATCAAGGGATAGGGCATGGTCACGGTGGATAGACAATTACTCAATTAATGAGGGAGTCTGAATTCCCAGCCTGGGGAGCTCTGCTAGATTCCCCAAGAGAGAAGCAAGAGTCCCCTGAGTGCAGAGGCAGTGTCTGGCAAAAGAAGATGGCCCAATGATGAGTTCTTGTTATTGAGGACTAGCCTTATGAGTATTTGCTCTTCTAATTGAAACTTAGCCTACTGTTATGGGGTGCCTAAGGGTTACCACCTGAGAGCCTCCTTGTTGCTCAGATGTGGCCTCTCTCTAAGCCAAACTCAGCATTTGAATGGATTACCTTCCCCCCAACGTGGGACATGACTCCCAGGGATAAGCGTCCCTGGCAATGAGGGATTAATACCAAGTGCCAGCTGGCAACACGATCGGAAACAGACCTTGAATAAAAGGGGGAAAGGTAAAGAGAAATGAGTTCATGTGGCTAAGAGACTTCAAAGAGAGTCAGGAGGTCATCCCAGAGGTAATACTTAAGCATACCTCAGTAGGATCACATAGAACACCAAAGTGGATATCACCCCACGCTGAGGGCTCTGGTGACACCCAGGTCCTATACAAGTGGGAATAGCCCCAGAGATTGATGCCTGATTAGTGGGCTCTTCATTGGCATCTGTGTTCCTGAGAGTGTCAGAGTAGGACTCAAATAAGTCATCCCTGCACATGGTCCATCAGTCCCTTCTACTCAAACCTATATGTGATGCTGGAGTTGTTAGGTGTACTTCCAGAGACTGTATCCTCTGGCCCACCTATGTGCCAGCTGTGCCTGGAATCTCGGTGGAGCTGCAACTCCTACCCTACAGCTCAATGGACTCATCCAAGTAAACTGGGGAGGAAACGCGATGGGCAACAGCCATCCCAGGGAATGGAGAGGGTCTGCAGCTGAAGGCAAGATAATCCCATCCACTCTATCCATGGGATATAAGCCCTCTCTCACTTTAAGGTGGAGTGGACATCACCTTCCAAGTCCCCTCTGGATTGGGAGAGGAGCTGTGGACTAGAGTGGACTTGTGGTGTTCTGCTGTACACATATTGTGATTCAAGCAATGGAAGAAATTGTAACAGTGAGATGGAGCCGGTGGCCTCTGGACATTTTTGGGGCAGGGAGAGGAGGGGCAGTTGAAATATTGGGTCTTTTTTGGGACTTTGGGGGTTGTCCTGAATGGCAAAGTGGTGACGGATGTAGGCCATTTTCCATCAGAATATACCATGCAGAACTGGGTGGGAGAGAGTGTGGTCTGTGAACTGTGATCTATGCTCGGTGGCAAGCCCCCAGGGCTTGTATATCTATTGTGGGTATTGTACCACACGGATGAGGAATGTTGGTGTGGGATGTTGTTGGAGGTGTGTGCGGTGGGGAACATGGGAATCTCTGTAATTTCTGAATAATATTTAGGTAATCTAAGCACTTTAAAAAATATATATATATATAGAACAAATAACATTTATGTAAACAAATGCACATATATGCATATGTATTTATATATCATTTTACAAATATTGATATGTATTGTGAAAAATTTGATTTTTACCCACAATAAAAAAAAAAATAAAATAAAGGAAATAAAAAATAAATAAATAAATAAAATGCCAAATGTTTCTGTACACTAGTACTGAACAATCTAAGGAGGAAATCAGGGGGAAATTTTCATTTACAATAGCAACAAAAAGTCTCAAACGCGTAAGAATTAATTTAACCAAGAAATATTCAGAAAATTACAAAACAAGCTAAGAGAAATAAAGGAAGACTAAACAAATGGAAAGACATTCCATGTTCATGGATTGGAAGGCTAAATATCATGAAAATGTCAATCCTACCCAAACTGGCTTATAGATTCTATGCAATACTAACCAATTCCAGAAGCCTACTTTACAAAAATAGGAAATGAAATACCTAAGAATCTATTCAACTGTAAAAGCAAGGCTTATATTCAAGAAACTACAAAAGAGTGCTAAAAGAAATTTAAAAATATCTAACAAATGGAAAGATATTCTGCGTTCATGGATTGGAAGACTATCATGAAGATGTCAATCCTACACAAACTCATTTACATGTGCCATGCAATACCAATCAATATTCCAACAGCTTACTTTACAGAACAAGAAAAGGCAATTAAAGTTTATTCTGAATGAAAAAGTCTCCCAAATACCCAAAAACATTCTAAAAATGTAGAGCAATGTGGGAGCAATTTCACTGCCAGGCCTTGAAACATATTACAAAGCTCTAATGGTCAAAACAGCATGGTTTTGATATAGATAGACACACTGATCAGAAAAATCAAATTGAGATTCCAGAAATAAACCCTTGCCCTCTGTGGCCAACTGGTTTTTGACAAACCTACCAAATGCATGTTAATGAGACAGTCTCTACAACAAATGGCTCTGGGAGATCTGGATATCCATAACCAAGAGAATGAAAGAGAACCTCTATCTCGCTCCCTATAAAAGAATCAAATCAAAGTGGATCTAAGATGTAAACATAATATCCAGCACCATAAGACTGCTAAAAGAATATGAAAAGAAACATCTTAAAGATCTTGTGGTAAGTACTGGTTTCTTGGACGTTACTCCCAAAGCACAAGCACCAATGGAAAAATAAATGAGATCCCTTCAAAATTAAACACTTCTGTATCTCAAAGGACTTTGTGAAGAGGGTGAAAAGGCAGCCAAATCAATTGGAGAAAATATTTAGAAATCACATATCTGATAAGGGTTTAATATTCACAATATAAAAAGAGATCCTGCAAATCAACAATAAAAAGACAAATGACCTTATTTAAAAATGGGCAAAAGACTTGAATAGACATTTGTCCAAAGAAGAAATAGAAATGGTGAAAAAAACACATGAAAAAAAGTTCAACATCACTGGTGATTAGGGAAATGTAAATCAAAGCTGCAATGAGATATCATTGTATTATAATGGGTACTATTCAAAAGACAGAGAACTACAAGTGCTAGAGAGAATGTGCAGAGAAAGGAACATATATTCACTGTTGTGGGAATGTAGAATGGTATGGCCACTGTGGAGGACTGTTTGGCAGTTCCTAAAGAAGTTGAATATGCTTTTGCCATATGACCCAGGAATACCACTACTGGTAGTGGTATATACCACTACCCAGAAGAAGTGAGAGCAGTGACATGAACAGATATCTACACACCAATGTTCATAGCAGCATTATTCATGATTGCCAAAGTATGGAAAAAACTGAGGTGTCCACCAACTAATGAATGGATAAACAAGCTGTGGTGTATACACATGATGGAATATTATGCAGGTGTAAGAAGAAGTGAAGTCATAAACAATAAGGTAACATGGATGAACCTTGAGGACATTATGTTCAGTGAAGCAAGCCAAAAACAAAAGGACAAATACTGTATGATTGTGCTATTATGAACTAAATATGCCTACCACCAATTGCAAAATGTTTTAGATGTTTCTCTACATTTTCTTCTTGAAGTTTTATGGTCCTGGCTTTTATATTTAGGTCCTTGATCCATTTTGAGTTGATTCTTGCAAAAAGGAATGAGATAGGGGTCCTCTTTCATTCTTTTGATTATGGCTATCCAGTTCTTCCATTGTTGTTTCTTGAAGAGACTGTTTTGTCTCTTCAACAAATGGCAATTTTTGCCATTAACTTGAACTTGATAGGCTTGTAACAAATGATCTTGGTTGGTTTGTCACAAGCTATTGTGTCTATTTTTATGACAGTACCATAATGTACTGTTTTGACCACTGTAGCTTTGTAGTAAGTTTCAAGGTCAGGAAGTGAAAATTCTCCCACATTGCTCTTCTTTTTTAGAATGCATTTGGCTATTCAGGTACACTTTCCTTTCCACATAAATTCCATAATTGCCTTTTCTGTTTCTGTAAAATAGACTGAATTTTGATTGCTATTGCATTAAATATAGAAATCAGTTTGGCTAAGATTAACCTCTTCATGATATTTATTCTTCTAATCCATAAATTCAGAAAGTCCCCTTTTGTTTAGGCCTTCTTTGATTTCTTTTTTTTTTTTTTTTAGGAGTTGCTAGACTTTACCCATGACCTCATACATGGGAAGCAGGCACTCAAACCATTGAGCTACCCTCTTGCCCTTCTTTGATTTCTTTTAGCATTGTTTTTTAGTCCTGTACTTCTTTGGTTAAATTGATACCTAGGTATTTGAGTCTTTTGGTTGTTATTAAAAATGGAATTTATTCCCTAATTCCTCCTCAGATTGTTCAACACTGGTATTAAGAAATGTTACTTAATTTTGTGTATTGACCTTGTATCCTGCCACTTTGTTAAGCTTATTTATTAGCTCAAGTAGCTTAGTTGTAGACATTTCAGAATTTTCTAAATGTAGGATCATGCTATCCATGAATGGTGAGACTTTTACTTTTCTATTTAGATGAATTTATTTTTTTTCCTATCTATTTGTGTAGCTGTAATTTATAGCACAATAATGAATAGCAGTGGTGACAGTGGGCATCCTTGTCTTGTTTCTGATCTTAGAGGGAATACTTTCAATAATTCCCCTATCAGTATGATGTTGGCTGTGGGTTTTTTCATATATTCCCTTTATCATATTGAAGAGTGTTCCTTCCTTTCCTATCTTTTGAAGTGTTATTATCAGGAAAGGATGCTGGATTTTGTCAAATGCCTTTTCTGCCTTGATTGAGATGATCATGTGGTATTTTTCCTTCAATTTGGTAATGTGGGACATTACATTAATCAATTTTCTTGTGTAGAACAACCATTGCATATGAGGAATGTAGCTATGGGAAACATTTAACATCCCCTCCATTTCTGGTCCTATAACTGGACTCTTTTCAAGGTAATGATCAATTCCTAGGCCACCTTTGCCAGCCTGAATAGGGTACATGCAAGAACCCTGGCCATCTCTGACTGAATCCAGTTTCAGACAACTCAATGCTTTGGCAAACCCTGGCACTGGGTCACAGTTCCTGTTCCCTCACTTACCAGGTGGGGGAATTTAGGCAAGTCACTTTATCTCCGTGAATCTTGGTACCCTTTGACAGTGTTTTAGTTCTTCTCCCATAGGATGGCAGGGTAAGACAGGAGTGGTAACTCTAAGAGGAGGGAGAAGGTCTCATAGACCTGAACCAAATCAGCCAGTGGTGTGACAGCTGCTCCCAGGGCACCATCTCATCCCTCTTCCTCCACCTCAGCCTGGAGCTGGAATACTGAAGCCCAGGGGCTTCCACTTCTGAGGTTATCCTTGTCCTATGCCATGGTGGCCCCATCCAGAGCCAAGTATATGCATGAAGGAGCAGGGGGTTTGTGGACATAAGCACAGAGCACTATAATATGCCTCCATTTCATTTCTTAGTAATACTTATCTTGCTTTTATATTCTATATTACACATTTGGGTACCTCAATCCTTTTCTCCTCCCAAAGGGATTCCAGCACATGAACTAACAAAACAATTCTTAGCTGGAACAAAAATATTTTGAGTTGACCCATACCTAGAGGGAAGCATATTCTATTCTGCCTGATGAAACTGAATTTCTTGATGTCATTCCTAGCAGAGAAGTCCTGTGAGCTGCCTGGACTTCAAGGTGGTTGTTAGATCCTGTGAAGAAAATCTTCAGCCTCCAACTCACTCTTAGTCTCAATGGTCATCTAACCTGCAAGCTTGAAGCCCTGGTAATAATTTTAAATTAATATGTTTTTGGAAAGTTAAATACTTACATTGTCTTATGTATGCACCCAGGTAAACCAAAGCTATGACTATGCTAAATATGAGCCCCAAGGTCTTTTTCATTAAAATGTATAAGTGGTAATTTCTGGATAGCTGCAGAGATTTGTCCTCATGGGAAAGTACATGTGATTATAGAAGGGATTCTTACATTCACTCAGCATGGTTGTGATGCTTCAAATCTTTCTGGAACTACTCAACAGCACTGGAGAAGCAGCCCTGCTAGTCAGGCCCTCAGTGGACACAGAAGCTGACAAGTGGGGACAGAAGCTGACAAGGAGCTCAACCTCCCCTAGGGAGCCTCCAGTCAATATTCAGGTTAATTTGATGCAAATTTTGATTGTGAAGCCCTTGTGACAGGGTGACCCAGTGGCAATTAGTCAAAAGTGGTCAGGCAGAAAGGACCTCCTGTTCACAGTCCTCTTCATAGATATCTGTGTGGCCTCAATTAGTAGAGGAGAGTGGACATTTGTAAAACTATGTAGATTAACCCATGCTTTTGCTTCTCCCTGGACAAATGGGAGAGGATTCTGTCAGAATGGAACATTAAAATAACCACTGACCCTCATTTAGAAGCCAGGCACAAGGTGCCACACTGTACACAGCAAGAGACCTGAGAACTAGAGCTGATGGAAGGCAGCTTTTCCTGAAGAAGAGCATCCCCAGGAGCTCTCAGGCCACCTCTTTCTTTCCCTTTCCCTGGCCCAACAGTCACTCCTGTGACAACAGCTTTCTACCAGAAATGATTGCAACACCTTACCATGGTGAATCAAGTCCAGTGGGGCCCTGCTGTCCTACCCATCAGAGACTGATCAGGGGAAATCATAGGCCAGTGCATGACTACCTTGACCAGCTGGGTTTTCTAGTTTGTCAAGGAGTCTCAGTGTAAAAGCAGGATTCCCTGTCAGAGACTGAGATATAGTCTTGACTTATATATGGGCCTCTGTGGGGTGACTCTCACTGCACCCTCAGCCATTAGAAGCCCAAAAATGCAGTAAAAACTCATCCTCTGCCATGTCAGATTGCACTAGATTTATTAAAATTTTCTACACGAGCCTCCTAGCTGTGTAGGGGAAACTCCTCAGATACCAATGCCTTCCTCTGTGTACTGAATGAGCTTTGGGAATAGAACTTCTGTCTTAGAGGGGAAAGCACAGCTGTGCCTGTGACTCATTTAACAAATCACATCTGTGGATGGCTATGCCATGTCAGCCATGTCACCAAGGCCCTGGGTTGTTGGTAGTCAGGGTTTGTGCTCTGCCCCTCAGCTGTCCTGAAAGGCCACCATGGGTGTCTTGGTGACACCTGGAGCCCTGGGGAAATGTGGGATAACTGAAAAAGAACCATAATTGAAAACACAGAATTGCCCCACAATTTATCTGAACCTTGCCATTCTAGATGAAGATATGTGATGTTCAATATCCTTAATATGGTGGAGGCTAGAAGCTGATTCAGGATTGTGGAGTTTCAGAGAAGGGCCAGGGGTTAACCCTTTATGTCCAGATCATAGGCAAACCCAGAGAGGACCCTCAGGTGAGCTCAGGGCAGGGAGTCTACAACCTGGATAGGAATAGCTGCAGTGTTTAATTGGAAATACTGTGCCCTGCATGCTGGTGGGTCATCAGTCTTAGTGACCACCTCCTTCTCCCACCCCTGACATGTCAGATATTTCAACTCTCCCCAGCAGACAGGTTCCTATCCTCTGGGTATAACCACAGTGCAAGAGTTTTGACAAAGACTGCCACCATCCCAGTGGCTGTGAATTCTAAGGGCTTGTGGTCTGGTGTCTCTTTTAAGATAAGTCAGTAACAACACAACTAAGCATGTAAACTGGTGAACACCAGACAGTGGACCTGGGAACCAAATGGCCACAGCATCATCTTAGCCAGCAAGGAAGAGAATGAGTTTTCCATCCATGGCAAGAAATAAAGACAAGGATTGAGACACCAGAGCTCACTGTGAATCATCATGGCCCAGTCCGAGGGGAGTGACCTCAAGGGACTTCACAGAGAAGCTGTCAGCCTTCTGCAGAATTTCTGGTTAAAAACATATTGTGCAAGGAATTGCAGGCATGCTAGGAAACTCAGCTCACAGGGAGGAGTAAACCTTATGAAATGAAGTCAGTTGTGGCTTTGGAAGCTGCATCAAAAATGTTCCCCCAGAATGAATGTAGCATTAAGGGAATTCTGAGGCCAGACACCAGGGTCCCAGAAGGATTCAAATCTAAGAGAAAGGATGGACCATGGGACCTCTAGAGGAGGATTGAAGATGCACAGTACTTCCTGACCTTCGGCCATTTGCTAATAATCTTCCTTTGGCCTTTTACTTTGCACATTGTAGATTTTGATATTTTTACATTACTCCATTCACCCTACCCTGCTTACTGCTGATGCAATTCCAGAGTTCATCTTGGAAGCTATGAGTTCCTAACTGGTGTTCATAGAAACCTCTCTATCAGAAAGAGAACATATTCCTTCTTCCTTCAAAGTTGTAAAGAGGAGGCTACTTTTCTAGGTCAAGAAATGGTCTTTGTTAATGTGATTTTCACAGACACCCACTTTTTTTTTGTTTTATTATTATTATGTTTTAACTTTATTTTGTACATTTAATAATTGAAAATAAAAACAATGTAAAATATAAATATACCCACATTTTAGATGAAGTTGCTATGCCTTGGTATCCATTGTGAAAGCTCCTTCAAAACTAAATTCCAGTGATTCTCATGGCCTGTCTCAGCTATGCACTACACTGGCATGTGGTAGATGCTCCATAAGTATCCAAAGGATGAGGGAGAAAAACAGAATCCATTTTCCTGCCCAGACTTCCCTTGTCCCTCATTGCAACTCAACCTCTAGCTTGAGTGCAATGTGCTGCCTTATTCTCTGCAGGTGACAGGTGAGTTTCTTCTTCCCACTAACACTATTATCCTGGTGGGCAGGGGTACAGACTAGTCCACAACCACAGCAGATGAGCACCCATGACTGACGTACCAGGAAGATTTCTGAGCCGGTTTCTCACCAAGCCTCATTGTCTTGACCATTGATTGTGGGGTGGGGGCAGGCAGCGATGGTGCAAGAATGACCTAGAAGTGGTGGTAGTGGGGGTGGATTCTTCCAAAGGCAGTCTTTGCTATCCCAGCCTCCCTTTTCTCTCCAGCATGCCCTGGGCACCATCTACAGCTCTCTTTGACACTTTTGCCCTTAAGGGGGAAGCCCCTAAGATCAGCCTTTTAGTGGGAACCATCAGATGTGTGGGACAAAAGAGTCAGCTTTCCCTTTCCTCATTCAAAGACCCCACTCACATTCCCCACTGTTCAGTAAAGACAGAAGCCCTCCTACTTGACCCAAAGTCCACTCCCCTTCTCAGTTGGTTTTCAGGATCTTACCTGGCTGTCACCACAGGGGTGATTCCATATAGAGTTCTTCTCCCCAGATTAGAAAAAGAGCACTGCACTGACCTCCAGCCCATGAGGAAAAGAGTTGAGAGGATGGCTCCCAGGCTGCAGATTAAGATATGGGCAGATGATCACCAACCCAGCACTCTCCCTCCCTCCCTGCCAGCCATGAGCAGGCTGTGAACATGATGAGCCCACCAGGCTTTCAACCTCCTAGAAAACCAGCTCTTGCCCAGGGTCTTTCCACTCTCATGCTCCTTCCAAAAGCTCAGCCCTCCTTAACTCAAACATTCTGGGAGTGGGAAATCCAGTGGGGCTGCCCCAGAAGGATCAGGATATTTGTCCAGCCTTCATTTCACTGCCTTGTGACAGCTGTCTTACCTTTGGGTGTCTCTTGATAAATGGCCAGAGACTTCTGTGGTGGGGGTTGAACCAATTCCAGACCTACCGCTTTGAAAAAGACTCTCCGTTCCAGTTTTCCTGAGGTGAGAGCCTTGGGATGTTGGAAAACCATAAGAAAACATCATGTTCTCCTAAGCATCTCTGATCAACTGATCTGGGTTGGGGGCTGTCTCTAGAATGTGGGTGTCTGGTTACCAGAGTTCCAAGTTCTGTTGGGCTCTATCTCCAAGATTAAGATTACTTCTTGAGGTCCCATTCCTGTCTAACTTCCTTCGATAAAACCTCTCCTAAACCTGATGCCTCTTAAGCCTCCTATCTCATGTCATCAAATTAGTTCTACATTTTTGTAAACACTGTCCTCCCTGTAGTGCCTGGGAAAGATCTGGGAAATACAGGAACCCAGTTTTGAGGAGATAGGGCTGGCTTCAGACCTGTCTCCTTTTCTTGCCATATCTGTGAACCTGGACAAGTCATTGTGTTTCTTGGGCCTCCTGAGCCTCCTCACCAGAACCATAAGGATCATTCTAGCTTCCACACCCTAGGGAATTTAGCAGATGTATATGGAATAATATTTATAAAACTCATGAGATAATGTGACAGATCACTAATACATGAACTTAATATTGGAAGAATTACATGAAGAAATAAGAAGCAGCAGGGATTTCAACTAAAAACGGGGATGGTTCTTGATGATGTGATCATGGAAAAGTAACTTATCTTCTTGGTTTCATTTCCCAGTTCCTAACAAAATGGCCTTGAATTTCAATGAAAATCAGATATCATCATCTGAGTCAAAACCTTTAATGGCTACCTATTATATTTAGAGTCTGATTAAGTGCCTCCTTTTAGTATATGTTGTGGAAAGCCTAGAAATATCTTCCAAGAGTCTCTCCCTCCTGGTATAAATGTTCTTGTCTAATCGCTTCCTCTTTGATGTAGTGACTCTCTTCTTATCAATAGAATATGTTCAAAATGATAATAGATAATTTCCAAGATTGATAAACAAAACCGCTGTGATTTCTGTCTTGCTAGTTCTCTCTTTTGCTCTCTCTCTTGCTCTCTCTCTCTCTCTCTCTCTCTCTCTCTCTCTCTCTCTCTCTCTCTCTCTCTCTCTCTCTCTCTCTCTCTCTCTTCTTTCTCTTATGTCTCAATATGGGGAAACAGGATATGATGCTCAGATGCCCATATTGCAAGAAACTGAGGAATGGCCCAGATAATAGACAGAAAGGAATTCAAGCCCTCAGTCCAAACTGCTAATAACATATGAGTGACTTTGGAAACAGATCCTTTCCAAGTCAAGCCTCAGTTTGGACTACTCCTCAGTCTGGGAGAGATATTAAAGCAAAATCACACAGCTTAGCCTTGCCTGAATTCTTTGTTCACAGAAACTGTGAAATAACAAATATTTGTTGTTGTAAGCAACTAAATTTGGTGGTAGTGTTGTCACATATTAATAGAAAACTAGTATAATCTACCAGGTCCCAGGATCTGTTCCTTCATCTTCCCTCCCTCTCCACTTCTCCTCCCACATCACCTCCATCTCCACTGGCCTCATTTCTAACCTCCTTTCAGGCCAAACTCACTTCAGCCTCAGATTCTGAAAACTTGTGCCTTCTCCTGGCTCACTGTTCACAGACTTGTGCAGGCCTGGCTCCTGTTACTCATTATTGTTGCAGCATAAGTGTCACTCCAGTAACTCCTTTCAGGTCCATCCACCATATATCTCCCAACACATCCTCTTGCAACACCCTGCTTGGTTTTCATTATGGCACTTTTTCTTCTCTTTAACATGTATATGTTTGCTATTTTCTTCCATCTGTACCCACATACTCTGAGCTCTAGAAGGCAGGGAGAAAATTGATCATTTTCACCACTGTACCCAGGGCCTAAGCAAACACCTGGCACTGGATGAGTGATCAGGGCATAGTTGCACTTCTACCAGACTCACACCAGCTTAGATTTTGTAAATTAACACCAAACCCCAACAAAATTAAAAATCAATAAAGTCTATCTGACAATAGAAGCTAAACCCAGCTACAGAATGGGAAAATATATTGACAATGGTATCGCTGAGGAAGCAATAGTATTTAGAAGAGTTAGAAAATAAAATATTTACCAATTAAAAACCAAAAATAAAATAAAATGACCAACAAATATAGACAAAAGGAATATGACCAGACAATTAACAGACAAGTAAAATCATGTGGTAAATAATTTCATAAACTACATCATAAAAAATAAATGAAATGCAAATAACCAATACAATGTCATATATATATAATTCATTAAATCAAACTCTACCCAGTGGGACCACAATATGTAAAAATGGAAACTCTCCTCCAGTGTCAGTGGGGCTGCTCTTTGTCTAATCACTTGGAGGTCATGATGGTCACTTGGATGACATTTGAAAATATTCCAAAGCAATGATATAGGACTTCAATTCTTCATATTATCTTTATATCAATAAGTGTATGTCCCAAAAATATCCTCAACACTCTAATGGAAGAGAAATGCTGGAAAGAACACAAATCTCAACCAAAATGAAAAGGGATTAAAAGAGAAATCCACATATAATACAAATCTGTGGTAAACAACAGTGAAACTGAATGAACTAGGCTACAGTACATGTGTCAAAATGGACTCTTCCAAGTAATTATTTGGATCAAAAGGCAAGGTGCAGAAAGATATAGACAGTAGGAAGTTGCAAGATGGCATCAGTTTAATTGGGCTTACTATCTTTGTTGCAAAAGATGCCACTGTGGGGACAAGTATCAGGACAAGAAGTTCTGGTATCATATTGATTGGGAACCTTTGGGCCATCAATCTGGAGGGAGATGGACAGGGAGATTGATTGCTCAAGATAAAACTGTGAGTTTATAACCACATGACCAAGCCCACCATCAGGGCAAAGGGCCAGGGTGAGCCTTGACTCAGGCCAGTGACCAAGTGGAAAGGAGCATTCTCTAAGAGGGGGAGGGTTCTGGCAAAGGGTGGAGAGGAGTTTCCTTTCTGTGGATTTGGTTGCTTGGACCCCTTTTGAGCTTTGGGTAACATACCAGCCAGCTGGAGGTGGCACAAGGCAGAGGGAAGAAGCAAATCTGAAGCAGCCTGATTTACATAACCACCCTGGGATAGAGAAACTTGGCCTATGAGATGGTGGAGTCAGGCAATTGACAAGTTCTGTGCTGAGAACTATCAAAATTTCAAATCCCCTAAGTGAGCCAGGCAGTAAGAAGTGCTTAATAAGTTTCCAAGAGCTTATTTTGGGTCCCCTGGGAGGAGGAGGTTGTCAAGAAGAGGATTGAGAATCATTTTTGTGTGGTGAATTCAGTCACCAGGGTCCTATTTGAATATCAAAAGGGAACTGAACTTTATCAGGAGAGAGGAGGGGAATCAGCTCACATAGCCTGTTGAATCCTGCTGCCCTAAGAGACTCAAACCTGCTTGACAGAAAGTGACTGGGTAGTTTTCTGAAGAGCTAAATGAGTGAATGAGAAAGTTTGGCTTAGTGGAGGAATTTCTGCCTTGAATATATGAGACCTCTTGTTTGATTCCTAGCTCCTTTTAGAGTAATGATCCACCAGGATATCAAGCATTCAACTGATACTTTATGACAAAGAAAACATAGATGTTAGTTTGGTATTAGCTTCTGTTGGGTCCCTTATTTTTCCTAAAAAAAAAAAAAAGTTTAATTAAAAAAAATTTTTAACACAGTTTACTCACTAAAACCTGTTTCAAGACTTGCATAGAGAAGACTGCAGGGTAATTGATTGATGAACACTGGTAGCCTGAGAAGCTCCACAGGACCTAAGAAGGAACACTGTTCTTCCTTAGTTTTTGTTTGACTACTTGTTTGTGTGTTTCATTTTTTTGTTTCTTGTTTTTCTTTCCTCTTTCCTCCCATCCATTTTTAAATTAGGAGCTGCTGGATTGTTTCTTCTTTATTGTATTCTTCTTCCTTGATTTCCCATTTTCTGTTTATGCTGATTTTGTCTACCAATGCTGTCTCTTTTACTTCCTTCCTATTTCTATCTTCTGCTTTCTGTTGTTCTTACATTACACCTTTCTTTATTTAGTCCTCAATTTTTCTGGTGTCTATTTCTATCTTTTCTATTCTGTTTTTTATTTTATTAACTTCTTTTCTTTTTGTCATTTATTTTCTCATTTTCTCTTTATCTTTCTCCTCATCATTCTGGCCTTTTAAATCATTCTATATATTTTTCTCTAATTCATTTTCCATTTCATTGTAGGTACTCCACTTGTTTATTCCTATTACTCTACACTGCTTGCATAAGTTAAAAATTCATTTTACTTAGTCTTATATGGTCATTCTCCTGACTTTTACTTACATTATTACTATAAACCTTTTTTTTCTTAAATCTCCTGCTTTCTGTGGCCCTAAACGTTTTCCTTCAAGGGAACATAGAATAAAACAAGCAAGTAGAACAAGAAGAACAAAGTGTCAAAGAGCAAACTTAACACAAAACCAGCACCTAAATAAAATTCCAGAGTAGAGAGAGAAGCTAATCAACTGAATAACACATCATGATAAAAAGAGGAACAGAGGGAAACCAAAAATTGCAAACCATACAGAGAAACAAGAAGACATGGCCCAGTCCAATGAATGAACTAAAAACCAGGAAGAGATGCAGAACATTGAACAACTAATCAAAGCTGTCCAAATATCATGGACCAACTTAATGAAGTGAAGGAAGAGATTAAAGATATTAAAAAGACACTGAGAGAGCATACTGAAGAAATTGTAAACTTACATAAAAAGAGAATGTATATGATGGTGATGAATGAAACAAACCAAGAAATCAAAAAAATAAAATAAAATACTGGAAGCACATAACTGTAGATTTGAACAGGCAGAAGAAAGAATTAGCAATGCAGAAGACAGTACATCAGAAATCAAACAAATAGTAGAACTGATAGATAAATAGTTAGAAAAATACAACAAGGACTGAGGGATTTGAATGATAACACAAAAGGCACAAATATACACATTATAGGCTTCCCAGAAGGAGAAGGGAAGGGAAAGGAGATAGAGTTTTGGAGAAAATAATGGCTGAAAACGTCCCAATCCTATTGAAGGAGATGGATGTACATGCCCAGGGAGCACATTGCACCTCAAAAAGTATAAATCCTAACAGACCTACTCCAAGATATATACTTGTCAAACTGTCCAATGCTCAAGACAAAGAGAAAATACTGAAGGCAGCAAGTGAAAAGAGAACCATCACATAAAAAAGAAGCTCAATAAGATTAAGTGCTGATTCTCATCTGAAACCATGGAGGCAAGAAGGTAGTGGTATGAAATAGTCAAGGTACTAAAAGAAAAAACTTCCTTCCAAAAATCCTCTATCCAGCAAAGCTGGTATTCAAAAACGATGGAGAGTTCAAAATATTGAGAGATAAACAGAAATTAAGAGAGTATGCCAATAAGACACCTGCACTTCAAGAAATACTAAGCAGAGTTCTGCTGGTTGAAAGGAAAAACAGGAGAGAGAGATGGTTGGAGGATAGTGCAAGAGCAACTAAAAAGACAAAAAGAAAATAAACAAAACATATGATGTATATAAACCCAAAATAAATGGCTAATATAAGTAATTCCTTGAGAGTAATAATACTGAATGTTAATGGATTAAAACCACTAATCAAGAGACACAGTTTGGCAAAATGGATAAGGAAATATGACCCATCAATATGCTGTGTACAAGAAACCCACTTTAGACCCAGGGATTCAAGGAGGCTGAAAGTGAATGGCTGGAAAAAATTTTACAAGCAAACAACAACCAAAAAAGTGTGGGAGTAGCTATACTTATATCAGACAAAATACACTTTAAAGGCAAAACTATTGTAAGAGGCAAATATAGAAACTATATATTAGTAAAAGGGGTAATCTTTCAAGAGGAAAGAACTATCAGAAATATTTATGAACCTAATCAGGGTGCATCAAGTTGTCCTGAGAGGCATTGTGGTGACTGATGTAGGCCATTTTGCATCAGCATATACCATGCAGAACTGTGTGGGAGAGAGTGTGGTCTATGATGTGAACTCTGGTCTATGTTTGGTGGCAAGGCCCCAGGATGTGTATATTGATTGTGGGTGATGTGCCACACTGATGAAGGAGGCTGGTGTGGGATGTTGTGGGAGGTGTGGGAGGTGGGGAATATGGGAATCCTTGTACTTTCTGAGTAATAATTAGGTAATCTAAGCATATATATATATATATATATATATAAACATTTATGTAAGCAAATGCACCTATATGCATATGTATTTATATATCATTTTACAAATATTGGTATGTATTGTGAAAA
>JAQZBX010012204.1:0-42319 GCA_029593785.1 Cabassous unicinctus | reverse complement strand
TGCCGCAACCAATCAGGAGCGGACGCCTTTGCAGCTACCGCAGCCAATCAGCTGCCGACATCTATAGCAATCTCTCCTTGCCGTGTGCTTCAAGATGGCCACCGCAGCTCGGCACCACCCCCTTTCTAGCATATACCTTATATGGACATAAACCCATCCCAACCAATCAGAATCCGCCCAGTATGCCTTACCCTTCCCCCGTTTCACTCCACCCCTCCCGCTCTTTATAAATATCAGAGCTCGCCTAATAAAGTTAGACTTGGTAGCCCAGCCTCGTCTCCGGAGCGTGTGGTAGTCTCCGTAATCGTTACTCATCGTCCGCTGGTAACCGGGAAGTGTCCGTCTCCCCACTCTCGTCTGCGGCTTAAGACACAGACCCCTTCCTTTGGCTCGCTGTGCTCAGGGATGCCTGAGCCCGGTGGGCCGCAACCCCCCTTCCCTTCGTCCCCCAACCGCCCGATCGCCAAGGGAACCGCCCCGGGGGTGGCGATCGGTGGCGGCGGCAGGCGGCGGTGGTCAGCGGTGGTCGGCGCTCGGCAGCGGAGCCTGCGAGGAGTCACGCCGACAAACATATAAGGGATCTATTTTTGTTATTTTTAAAAAATAATGTGTATTTATAAATTCCTCATTTTTATTTTAATAAACTAAATGTTAATATATGTGTGTGTATATACAAGCTGATTTTCAAGATTACATTAATTTTTATATGATTTTTCAATATAACATAAGCAAATATATCAGTCAGGATTAAATCCATCTATATTAATAGAGAATTGAAAAATAGTGTCTTAGATTAATGTTAACTTCCATCTCATGGTAAATGGGAAATGTAGGCAATTGAGGGTTAGTAAAATGGCACCACAGGAGTTTAAGACTGGCTGTAACTATGTCAAGCATACAAATACAATTTATCTTCCTTACGATCCAATATGGGATTTCAGTTATTATATATATGCTCCAAGCATCAGTTTGAAGAACTCTGTGTGAGAGGGTGAGGGCAGTGGAGAAAACAGCAAAACACTTATACCAACAATCTTTTAAGTCAACTGAAAACTACCAGAGATCATTTCCACACATATTTCATTACCATAATCTAGTTAAGTGGCCATATGTAGGTGCAAGAGAGGTTGGAGAATATATATTTCCTTATGCTCAGCTATACACTGAAATATTTTGGTATTTATCATTATAGTATAAGGGGAGAAGGGTTCAATCTGCAAATTTTAATTCTGACTCTTCCCCTAACTAACTGTATAATCTTTCTCATATTACTTAAGCTTAGTTCTCTGAACCTCAATTTCTTCATCTGTAAAATGGGCTAATGTTAGAATTATCTCATACAGCTAACAATCTCATAATACTTGTGAAGAGTTTAGAAACTTGATAGCATGTTTTATTCAGTATTCAATGGATATGTTATAATTACAAGCAAATAATATGCTTAAGCATTTAAATAAGTTATTGGGATCACTGTAGAATTCATTTAGCTGAAAAAAATCCATGGTGTTCCTGACACATCATTTGTTTCTATTGAAAAATCTGTTATAACACATTTTATTGCATTGAAGAAGAGAGGATGAGAAAAATCTCCAGTAATAATTTGTCAGAGAAAAAAAAATGGGAAAACAGAAATGCCTAGTGTAGATTTTAAAAGTTTTTTTCTGTGAACTCTAGGATATAAAAAAAATCCTCATTACTTCCTATGCAATATTCAATATAGTTCATAGTTTTCATTTAAAGTGAAACTTATCATATTCAAAATCATGCAAGCCTTGTCCAATAAACGGCATCAGCAACATAGATCTGTCATCCTGCCTGCTTTAAAGTTTTGATCCATAACATCTGGCTGTGCTAAGAGAGGAACATGAGAAGTTGAGAGAGTATTGCAGGTTGAAAGCATGTGCAGCTCCATCAATACGTTTCTGGTACATAGACTAGTAGGAATATGTATACACAGATATTCAAGTTTTTAAAAAAATGAATAACTTACCATTGCTAATTTTCAGACACAGAAACCAAACTTTTGGAATGAGGTGATGAACATAAACTTCATGAAGAAATTCTGATTACCATAGTAAAACATGAGCAGGATTTTGAAAAAAAGAGATGAAGAGAACATTCATTCTAGGAAATAAAAAGCATTATCAACAGCATAAGAGCAGGCACGTGTAAAATTTGTCTACGAAAGAAAACTTGATTTGTGGAATAATTTGAAGTGATTGAATATGGAGAAGGGATTTCAACATGTGGAAATATGTGACAATTACAGGAATAAGAATGTGCAATTTTATGAGCAAGAAATTTCATGACGGAAGCTGTGTTTTCAGTGTATCATTCTGAAGCAATGTCAGCAGGATGGGGGAGGGTTAACAAAAGAAAGCCTATGAGGACAAAGAATGAAAAGCCATGCTGTGGAATTAATGAGACGTTAAAGAAATATAAACTTCACAATAGCTATTTTTACCAGAAAATGGTGAAGTTCTCCACCAGTGTATCAGAGTTAGACGCATTTATAATTGTCCTACACATGGTTCTTCTGCCCCATTTATTTGATTAGCTCAATACACATTAAATATATGTTCCAGAGACTTAATCTTCTGACTGTTCTTATGCCCGGTGAGCCCTGAATTACATCACAATTGTAGTCAACACCTCCTCTCCTGTTCATCAGACTCACCCAGGACAACTAACAAAAGGATGATAATAGACAAGAAGCAAAGAGAATCTTCAACTGCACTCAAAACAGTTCCATCCATCTGCCCCATGGGATCTAAGCCCCCTCTCAATCAGAAGCAGAGTGGGCATGACCATGCCCAAATCCTCAAAATAAAGGAATGAACAAACATAAAGGCGGAATACAACTATGGACTAAAGTAGACTTATTATTATTCTAGTAATGGAAAAACTTCTAATATTGATATAAAGACAGTGCTTACTAGAGGCTCTGAGGGGAAAAAGAGGGAAGATTTGTGTAACATGGGGCATTTTTGAGACATTGGAATCATTCTGCATATTGCAATGATGGATACAGGCTATTATACATTTTGTCAAAACCTATTAAATCGTGCAGTGCAAAGCGTAAACTATAATGTAAACTATATTCCATGGTTAGTAGCAATGCTTCAATATGTGTTCATCAATTGTAACTAATGCAACACACTAATGAAAGATGTTGTTTATGGGGGAAAGTGTGGGAAGGGAAGGTGGTGGGATATATGGGAATAGCTCTGTATTTTTGATGTGACATGTATATAATCTAAAGCTCTTTTAAAAATAAAGAAAAAAATATTTTTTTAAAAAGAGTAGCAGAGTCTTCCCTGTCACTGACATATTCTGTCAAGCTAATGGGAATATTCCATTAATTTTTTAAAAATCTAATAAACTTTATTTTTAAAGAGGTTTTAGATTACAAAAAAGTAACTTCAAAAGTTTAAGGGATTCCCATGTATCCCCTTCCCCTTTCACATCTTACCTTACTAATAACATCTTACAATTGTGTGGTACATTTGCTATAATTGATGAGTAAATATTGAAGCATTGCTACTAACCCAGGTCTAGATTTTACACTGTGGTTTAAACTTAATTCCAATGCCCTAAAAAAGACCTAGGCTCCACCTATTACTCCCTCTCTCTCCCCTCAGAAACTCTGGTAACCACTATCTTTATAATGATGTTACATGTTCTTCCATTGTTACAATATTAATAAGTTGACTTTGTCCATGGTTGCATTCCTCCTTTACTTTTGTTCATTCCCCAACCTTGAGGATTTTGTGATGGTGATACCCATTCTGCCTTAAACTTCCCTTGAGGATATATTGATTATTTGTTTTGATTTTTATTTTTTAAAGCAGATGATAAACTTATTCCTATGAGCCAAAAGGTCTAAAGTAGGACTCTGTATTAAATCTCCAGATGAGGGTTTTTACCCCAAGTATATTTAGAATCTTCCTGATAAGATCACCCTCAAGTGTTCTTCCAGATCTTAAATCTAATTTCAGTTAAAATGTCATGTCATTTTAAGAAATAATCAAAGGAAAAATATAACATTCTTTCATTAGTCTTCAAAATTGCATTTACTATTTCCTAGAGCATAAATCAGTAGGGTCAAAAAACCACAAAATGTGTATCTTTGTAACTCAGCTGATGGATGTAAAAATCAATTTTTAATTTTGAGTTTAATTGAAACATCCTGATATAAAATCTATTTACAGATATGCCCCAGGGTTACATATATCACCTATTTGCCAAGTGGTAATTATTCCTGTATAAGGCATTATATAACTGGAAGATTTTTCCCATTCTATTTATATCTAAATAACATATTTTGATTTGAGATTTTTCCTTCTACTAATAGATCCTATTTATTTCTTCACCTCAATATCTTTCCTATATATTTCTTGATAATAATCACCTCACATATGTTATGGTCTGTATGATATTTTAATCTTGGCATAGTCTATAACTCAGTTATATAGTTTAAAGATGAGTTTTAGTAGATCTGTAAAGCATTTTTATCTAACCAGATTTGTTAGTTTTGCCCTTCTTAGGTCCAGTTTCAATGAATGGCATTTGATTTTTGTCTATGCTCAATCAATTCAAGAAACCAAATATATTCATCAATACAAATAATTTAATATTCAACAACATGTAAATAAGCTATAATGCACATAACTGTATAAGGGCAAGATCACTCTTGAAATTAAAATTAAAATTGAAGGGAGTGGATGTAGCTCAGTGGTTGAGTGTGTACCTCCCATGTATGAGGTCCTGGGTTCAATCTCCCATACACCTAAAAAAAATTAAATTTGAAATAAGAATATTATTATGTATGATAGGAATACACATCCTTCATTAACCAGTTACAGTTATTAAACTACAATGCTGAAAGAGCTAAAGAGCTATTTCATGAGATCTTCTTTATATCATGTTTAGGCAGCATTACGAAAATTGTTATTCTGTGAGATAGCCTGTTTATGTCTGACATGACACCTGACAGTAGGAACTCTTAAATTAATGCTTGTACATAAAATAGGCAACTATCACCAGATATAAATAGTAATATTTCAATTGTGGCAGTATCACTTATCATTTTCAAATGAATTTGCAAAAGACTTTCCTATTTATTATCTGTAATGAACTGAAATGATGAAAGGTTTTAAGGGCTCACTGAAATTTTATTTCAAAGCCTTAGTTAATTACACAATGTAAATTGAAAAACCAAGATGAGTCATGACGATCATATTTCAATGTGTTTTGGAGAGGGTTGGATGTGCAACAGATTGCTGCAAGATGGAAAGATGCTGAGTAAATGGATGTGTGTCTTTTTTGTTGAGATCCCATATACACATATATAACAAAGAGGGTACCATTAGCTATCTTGGAGTGTGAAATGTGACACTGGTAACAGCAAATGCTAAACACAAGTTTTCTATACAAATTAAAATATTTAACTGGAAGGGATGATAACTTGAATTTTTTTATTAGCTATCAACCAAGTTAATTTAATTTCCTTACAGGTCAACAATGTCAAATATTACAGACACTAACTACTTTACATTCTATATTAAAGTTTTTTAAAAATATTCCCTTGATTCACACTACCTACAAACACAATTTTTCATGTTTTAACCTCAGTTCGAACAAAACACTTAATCAGGCTGTAAAGGATGTAAAGCAAAGGAAAAGGGGTCAAAACAAATACCTGAGGGTTTAATTAGCAGACTGAAATTCTAACTCAAGAAGATACCAAGTAACCTATTGAACTTAATTATACAAAAAACTCATTCAAAGAATCACTTCTGTAAGTTCTGCTCAAGCTTATTCTAATTTTGTGTCCTCACATTCTTGATTGAAGAAAAGATCTGATAGTAATCATTATACTATTATTATCAGGCATCTAAATCAATTTATTGCAGAATAAGGCACAAATCTAATTCAATAATAATATAATGTTATAATTAGTCATTAACTAATATCCATAGTTTTATACCAATAATTTGAATTTCTTATGAAGAGCTGTTTTTACAAAGGAGCCTATGGTTTAAATACACTATATTGTACATTCATTAGAAAAAAATAAGCCATGAAACTACTCCTTATCAATGACTACTTAAGTGGCATCTACAATGTTTTAACCACAGTACTTCTGAAATCCTATACTAAATATTCAGAAACCAATGCACTCTTGGAATTGCTGGAAAATGGTTTCTGAAACATCATTTTATTTTCTTGGTCTGAATATTATAAGAGACCTACTTGGTTTATTTTTAAAATTCTCTTTGTGTGTGCTTTATGTTTAACAAAGTCACCTGAAAAGCCCTTTCACTGGGTTAAAGAAAATATGCTATTTATATTACATTAGAAAGCATACCATGATGGGGTATTCTTTTTTTGGGGGGGGTACCGGGTTGCTGAACCCGGGACCTCCTATGTGGGAAACCAGTGCTCAACCACTGAGCCACATCGGCTTCCATGAGTTGATTTTTTCATTTGTTTTGCTTGTTGTTGTTTATTTCAGGAGGCATAGGGAAAACCGAACCTGGGACTTCCCATGTGGAAGGCAGGCTCTCAACCACTTGAGCCACATCTGCTCCCAGCTATGGGATATGTTTATCTTAGTATACAGGGTTCTCATTCTTGATTTTAAGTATCCCTTGTTGTGTGTGTTTCTCTCATTAGCCTTCGGTTCTGTATCATGACCAAGAAGTTTCCCTCCCCTGCAAATGAATTCTTTTAGCAGATGAGGAATTGAAAGAATTCTGGCGTATTCCTGTTGCTACCATTTCCAAATTTTAGCCCTAACGTTCTTGTTCTTTCCTCCATAAAGAAGGATTTTTATTAATAGTATTTTTTTCACTTTTATTTGAATAATTAATACATGAAGCAGTTTTAATAAAGGAGACTTCATAAAAGAGGACAAAATAATTATTGAAATGAAGGCCAATATTAATTGGTTATTGAAGAAAATATTAAGATTTTGAATGGAAAAAAATTAACAGGATGCATATGTCACTAGAATTTCTACTTAAGAAACACATTTCCATTTTCCAACACAGACAAAGCTTTTAAAAATATTTGTTGAATGAATAAAGTTTTATCAGAATTTCCTTGTGTCAAAACTAAAGAAAATAAACTCATTTTTCTTTTAATTTTTCTATTTCTAATTACTGTTGTAAATGCTTTATTGAAAAGAATGTAAAGAAGATGGTAATGGTACAGTCAAATTAGAGTATGACTTTGAATTAACTGTTTCTAACTATGACAAAGTACTGTTTTGTGGGCAAAGCTCTGGTTTTAACTTTACTCCCGTCACAATTATATATGACTGAAATATTTGTGGCATCTTATTCTTTACTTACACACCTGCAATGAATCAATGGGAAGACTAATCTAAGTGGACTGAAAATCAGAGGAAACCTCAATAAAAGGTAGACAGAGTTCACCCCCCACCCACTTTTCAGGCAGAGAATGTTTTCTTTAACCTGCCTGTCCTATAAAAATACAACGAATAAAACAGATAAGTGAAGAAATGAGGGCTCTTTCCCCCACCTTCTCACTTTCCGTTTCTTTGCTTCTCTCCTTCACCAGAATGAGGAAACAGATGCTGAGGCACTTTAGAGAGGAGGTTCTCATCCTGAGGTCAGCAAACCCCAAGCAGATACTTGGATAGCACTCTTAAGGTCTGTAAAATTGGATAGAAAATAATATCCACCTTTACTTTTACTAACCCCTGAATGAAATTTAGCATTTTCTTCAGTTGTGCATGGGCAGTCCACATAGCTATGTTTCTACACACACACACACACACACACACACTTTGTTAAGGATACAGATTGGGAAATTGGCATTACAGATAGCCATCATTTTAAGATAGTAGCTGAGAAGTAGAGTTCAAATATAGAGAAAAGAAAGATCAACAAAAAAGAACAGATACAAAAATTCAGAATGACTTAGATCACTGCGAATAGACATTTCTCAATATCACACATATGTCGGAAACA
Organism: Cabassous unicinctus; assembly: GCA_029593785.1. Taxonomy (NCBI): domain Eukaryota; kingdom Metazoa; phylum Chordata; class Mammalia; order Cingulata; family Chlamyphoridae; genus Cabassous; species Cabassous unicinctus. The sequence goes on along the minus strand of JAQZBX010012204.1, from coordinate 34,319 downwards.
TATTATACAGTAATAATAATATCCTATGAGACACATGCAAGAAAAGAGAAGTTAAAAGGAAGAATAAAAGTAAAGGCCAAAATCTAAAAGAAGCCCTAATATTTGATATGGAAACACCCAATGTTCAACAGTCTTATATATACGCCATTTCAAAAAGTAGTGTGTGTGGGGTATAGGAACTCTGAAATTTCTGCATGACTTTTCTGTAAACCTACAACAGCTTCTAACAAAAAACATAAGTAATTGAACGAATGCCAAAATAAATAATTATAGTAATAAATCAAAAATAAGACGACAACTCCATATGTATTTTTCAACGTGCTATTAAATTTGATAAAGAAAATGTTGTTACCCATATATTTGAAGGTTACAGAATAGGACTTAGGAGCACAGATTCTAGAGAAAGAACATCTGGTTTCAAATCCTGGCTCCAATATGAATTAGCTAAGTGAGCTTGAGAAACATCTTTCACTTGCTCATGTCCTCAGATGCATTCTCTTGGCCTACCAGGTATAATGTGATCCGAGCACTTCTACCTTTCTGATCCATTTTCTCCCATGGTCGCTCTAACTCATACTGTGCTTGCCTTCCCAAACAAGGCATCAGACTGTCCAAACCTTCACACTTACTGTTTTCTCAGGGCGTAGGATACATGCACAGAGTACATGCACAGAGTACACTCCTTCCTCTTCATTCAGGTCTGTGACCATGTGGGTCCCCAGAGGCTTTCCTTGTCCACCAAATATAAAATAGTTTCACTCTATCCCATCACATTTTATCACTTCACTTTGTTTGATTTAATTTTTTCTCTATAGCTTTTACTGCTGACATTATATTATATATGTATATTTTCCTCTTCATTGCCTGCTTACCTAATTAAAAGGTAAGATTCACTTAAAGAGAGACTTCAACAATTTTATTAATTGACCAGAGTATAGGACACATAGTATATACTCAACAAATACTTTTTGCAAGAATAAATGTATGAATGAGTGAATAAAGATATTGCTGCTTATTTCATAGGTATTGCATACAGAATAAATTATTGCATACCATAAACATTCAAAGTATGCAATAAATATTACTGGTGTTACATGCAGCTAGTTTTTCTATCAGGTAATGTTTAAAATGAATTAAAAATAATTTTTAGATAATCATTTTATTCAGTTTCTCATCACAGACATTTGCTACATGTATTGGTACTGAATGAACTCTTACCTTCGAAAAAATAATCTTGATCATTGTTAATCAACCTTTCAATAAAGTGGGAGATGAAAAGAAGTAAGACTTTAAAGCCCTCACCCATTCTATAAATAAGTAGCAACCACATATATTATTTTCTTTGTGTGCAAAAATTTCTATAAGATTAAACTAAAAATATGCAAGGATATTAATTGATTTGTAATGATCCAGATAATAAAGACCACACCTCTTTTATATTTCAGGCAAAATATTTTCTGTTTTTTTTTCTTTAAATTTACAAAATGGTTTCTATGCAGTCTGTCTCCCTATGCCAGGATTGAGACGACAAATACCACAATGGGTTGGCTTAAACAATGGGAATTTATTGTCTTACAGTTTTGGAAGCTAAAGGTTCAAAATTAAAATATTGACAGGCCGTGCTTTCTCCAGCAGTCTGCAGTGTTCTCATGCTGGCTTGCTGCAATCCTTGGGTTTCCTTGGCTGGCATTTTATCTCCATCACGTGGCTTCTTCTGGATTCCACTTCTTCTGTTCAGTCATCTGTGTCTCTGTCTAGATTTCCTCTCTTTAAAAGGACTCTAGCCACGTGAATTAAATGCTACCCTGATTCAATTTGGCTTCAACTAGATAGGATCTTTGTAGATCCTATTCACAAATGAGTCCATACCTTAGTAATCATATTTTCAGACTTTATATTTACAAATGGTTTCACACCCACAGGACTAGGGGTCAGCACTTGAATAAGTCTTTATGAAAAGGGTGATTCAATCCCCAAAATGGTGCTTGTATATAAAGAGAGAGGGGATATATTTTGTATTCACCACACAAGGTGAATATGGGTGAAAGACAATAAAAGAGCAAAGCTCTTAACATTGTATGCAAGGGAACAATTTATGGGTTTATATTTGTATAATTTAACATGCTCTGTATAAAGAGAAATTTAGATACAAATTGAGTCCAATGAATGGATAGAAAATAGTGGGGTCAATGGTTTGAAGTCTTTAATTTGATTGAAAAATTGTGGCCTTGGAGCTACTGAAGAAAATGATCAACAAGGACACAATGAGCTGTGGGGTATTTGAGGGAGAAATTTTAGAAGCAGTGTTGTTTCAGGGATTATGATACCCCATGTACCCCATGGAAGTGGGCCACTGATGCTCCACAAAGTGAAGGTTGGAGACTGAGAGAACAAGGCTGCTCCTCCTGGATGGTGTCATCCATGTGGGTAGTGAAGATGGTAACAATAATATCATGAAATGGGACCTAAGCTTTTGTATAATTTTGAACATGTTTGGTAGAAACAAAATATATTTTACACTCCCCACTGAAGCAAAATTTGTACATTTCTCATTTATTAATCATGCATTTATAAAACCAAATTCTGATGCTTAGGCTTGTGTCTCTGAAATAAGATGCAGAAAACTTAACGTGGTACCGGTATTTACCTAGTGTCAAGAAGAGTGAATTCTCCTTCCAGCTTTGCTACCATCTCATAACATAAAGCAAATAAGCTTCCAAGGTCTTAGTTTTCTTGTAGGTAAAAATACAAATTTGAATTAATGATGAATTAAAATCATTTTTAAATTCATAGGGCTTTGGCTTTCACTTAGTTTACTGTTTTACTGTTTCCTAAAGTACAGTTGATTGGCTTTGCCCTTTATGTTTATATAATTGTATTTTATCATAGATTTCCCACCACTAAACTTTCAGGCTTCTATATATTTCTGTCATCTGTCACCATGCTATGTACGTATCCAACCAACATAGCTATCTAAAAATAGCATGTGTGTGGGAAGAAAAATGTCAATCCCCATTTTTCTCCTAAAGCAGGCTTTAGTGAGCCATCAAGATTATATCTTGGGATTTTTTTTAGAGCTGTCTGCTCAGATGATTAGAGAAAAGTTTAAGGGGAAAGGGCAATTTTTGCTGTTTCTTCAACTGTATAGGCATGCAACATAATGATAACCAGGTGTAAACAAACAAACAAACAAATTCTCACTTTCTAATCCTTACCAATACATAATGACTGAAGGACAAACAGTTATATAGAAATACAATTGAATTGAAATGTGATTTTATTTGTCTTTGTTTGAAACGTTAACCCAGACCCTAGCCATTTAAATATCTATGTTAAGCTAATAAAATCTTTATCAGCTATTCCTGTTAAAGGGCAAGGGAGTAAATGTGAAAACGACCACAAATGCACACAGGCAATAATGCAAATGATTGTAGAAAATAGAAAACTGAAAGCTAAACTAGACTATTCATAAGGTTTATCTTTTTCATTGTTGTTGTTATTTTGAGAGCATTCACAATCTTTTATTGTTATCAACAAATTAGAAATAAAAATAGAAAATAAAGATAGAAAATAAGAAGGTGAGAGAGACTGACAAGGCAGAGAACATAGCAGGTCTTTAAACAATGGCAAGAATTTTGGATTCTTGGACTCTGGCAGTACTGGATTAATTAAATAAATATTTTAATTAATTTATTACCTACATACATAAAAGAAAATAAATCATAAAGATTTAGCATGATGAAATGTCACAAATAGAATTTACCTATGGATAAATAGATTATTTTCTTCCTAGAAATCCCTCTATGCCCAGCATTGCCATACACTCAGTTCTCCTCAATGGTGACATTTGTCTTGACCTCTAACTATAAAGGTTAGTTATGCTAATTTTTAAAATTTATATCAATAGAATCATACAATATTTATTGTTGTGCATTTAAATTATTTTCACTTAACACTATTTGTGAGAAACCTCTCCATCTTTTGGGTATTGCATGTAGCAATAAACCACTAATTAGTGTTGATTTTTAGGATTCCATTGTAACCTGTTACTGCAATTTCTTTATCCACACTGTTGTTGATGGACACTTCTGCTGTTTCCAGCCTGGGTTAATATGAGTGGTGCATCTACGAAATATGGATTATGCTGCTCCTGCCCTGTTGCTGTAGATTTGTTGCTTTTGATGCATGTATATGTGTGTATATATCAGAACCATTAACAAGAAGTGGAGGAAAGGCCAAGTCATAGTATGCATTTTTGTTGAGATTTCGGGGACTGTGCCAAAAGTTTGCCAACATGGTTGTACCAATTTTCTCTAGCAGTGCATGACTGTTTTGACTGCTCCAACACTTAGTATTCCCATTCTTTTCTTTCTAGCCATTCAAGTAGGTGGTAGGGATATATATCATATTATTAAAATTTTAATTTGCATTTTCTCTTAGTTAATAAAGTTGATCACCTTTTAAACATTATTAGTCATTGTTGTTTGTCTTTTTTAAATGCCTACTCAAGTCTGCCTAATTTTTTAGTGGATTCTTTATATTTTTCTTCTTGATTTATAGAATTGTTCATATTTTCTGGAGGTAAGAATATTTTCAGCTAAAATTATTAAAATATTTTCTCTCCGTCTAGGTCAGAGAGGTTCCTATTATTAATGGAATCAAATTTATAATTTATTTGAGTATGGGCATTTAGAGTTTTCATTTTTGCTCTAAGGAATCCTCACCTATGCCAAGGTTATAATGATATTCTTCTATATTTTCTTCTAGAAGTAGTATTGGCTTTGCTTTTCATATTTATATCTATAAATAATTTTAAAGTTTTGATCCAACCACTTACCTCTCTTCTCTTCTTCTGCATCTTCAAAATTACCTATTATAATTTTTCCACCATTTTCCATCTGGCTTTTATTCTTCTGTGTCTTTCTTCTTCTTCACTCTGATTTTTTTCTCAGTATTATTAATCTTATAGCATACTAATCTTCTCTTCAGCTCTAATATGCTATTAGACCCATCTTTTAAAATTGCAATTTGATTTATTGTATATTTCAATTTTATATGTATCACTTCATTTTTTAAAACTTCCAGTGGTCCATTAAAGGTTTTCATCTTGTTATCTGATTTCTGGAATATATTATATATGGCAATTTAAAATTCATGTCTGATTCCTCCAGCATCTGAATTTTCTTTGGGGTATGTTCTATTACATGTTTGTTTTCCCTTACTTTGTAGTCATGGGGTTTTGTCTCTTTTTGATATACTCTATTTTTTATTGAACACAGACATTGCACATGAAAAATTGTAGAGGTAATATGAAGATCTAAATGTTGTCTTTATTCCTGAGAAGATTTATATATATTTTTAGAAGATTGAGGTGGAATCAGAAGATATTAACCAAATCAATGGAATTGATTAGAAGTGGGGCTTCCATTTTTGTGAGGGCTGGTCTGTATTCAGTTCATCCCTGCTCCTAAACTGCTGTGGACTCAGCAAATGTTTGGGTGGGTAAACTGGAACTAACCATCTAGCATTTTTCTGCACTCAGGGATTATGTCTCCTTATGTTTTTCATGCCTTCAAACTTATTAGAGTGGTCCAAGTAAGAGATGATGGTGATATGAACCAAAATGATGGCTTGTGATTGGTTGAATTGTTAGATACAGAATGTTTTCTAGATAACACAACTTGTTTTCTTGATTGATATAGATTGAATATGTTGGAAGAAGAGACAGAAGACTCGAAGACATGTCTCGTTTATAATCTGAGCAACTACATGAATTTTGGTGCCCACAACTGAGAAGAGGAGACCTGGAGAGCAAGTTTAGGGTACTTGGAAATGAAGAGTTATATTTTGTGTATGCTGTGTTTCACCTGTTGTTTGATTTTTAAAGTGGTGGGGAGTCTGATGTGAGAAAGATTCTGGAGCTATTAAAATGATGTCTTTAAAGTTATGACTTGCACATCACTTGCAACAAATATCATAGATTGAGAGAAGAAGCGAAGGCCCAAGTCTAGGTTATGCACCGGTCTAATCTGTAAAGGTCCAGAAAAGGAGCAGGCATTAACAAGGGAGATTGAAAAGTTTCTACTTGTGAGGGTGAAGGAGATAAAGGGGGCGTAGGGTACCAGGAAGCAGTGGAAACACTGTCTCAAGGGTTATGCTGGACCACTGTATCTAGTGATAATAAGATATATAAAATGAGTATTTTGTTTAACAAGATATGACTAAGTTAATCATGTTGTGTTTACAAATTCAAGCCTTTCCTGCTATATATTGTACATTTTCAAGTTAGTATGAATACTTGTTAGATGTCTTAGGTTCCATTTTGGCAAAATATGAGCTATAACTAGCTAATTAAATAATAAAAATATAGAGATAAAGAGGACTAGAGAGCAAGAGACAGAGATATGTCAGTTTGGTGTGCAACTAACAGAAACACCAACTCAGGAAACTGCCCCAATATAAGGTGACTCCATGATTGATTAATTCAATAATCCAGCAATGTCATCATACACTCAGGTTCTTTCGACAGTGCCACTCCAATATAATGACATGAGTACCTTTCACAATCATAATTGCCTCAGTTTTGTCATTCTATTCAGATAGTTGTCTTTGATGAAAGATGAGGGAATTCATCTTTGTGCCTTTTATACATAGCCCCAAAAAGTAACAGACACACATAAAACAAACAAAAAATTTTCCTGAAAACTCCCAGTGGATATTGTCACATGTTATTGCTTCTGTTATATAATTAGATGTGACAAAGGCCTCATGACTAAGTAGGGGAATGGGACCATCAAAACTGGCTGAGAATAATGAGGACTGAATCCTAGACATGAGTTTAGCATTACCAGTAGCACTTGTTTAAGCTCTGGATTGATTAATTGAATAAACATATATTTAACACATAACACGTGTCAGAATTAACCTAAGGGCAGGGGATGCACCTCATCTGAAAAAAAATAGTTTTCTATTGGAGAGAAGAAGTAATGGTGGCTATGTCTATTGGTGCCATAATATGCAGATATATGTTTAAACAAATAAATACATATATAAAACAGAGCATTAGCCAGACTCTTTTAAAAAGGCATTTTCTGAACATGAAATTTAAAATAGACTAAACGGACATTTATTAAAATATAAGTTTCAGCGTCATCTCTATTCGCCAGACCCGTGAATGTATCTATGTTGTGTTTTTTTTTATTCTGTTGTTGTACTTCCACTGGCAGGAGTCAATGAGGAAAACATGTCTATTTAACATCTTTATCACACTGAACAGTGAATGAGACACAACGAAGAGTACTGTTAGAATGGCAAGACAATAAAGAAGTGCCAGGGGAGGAGAGCAGTTGCAGTCTCAAGGATGGTGATTTGATTAGGCCTCATTGAAAGGGTGACAGGAGGAGGAACAGACTTTGAACAAGAGGAACCAGCAAATGGGGATCACCTCTGGTGGGAGCCAGAAGGTAAGGGGAATTCCATGTGAATAGCATGGAAGGATGAAGAGGAGAGTAGAAGGAGATAAGGTCAGAGGAAAAAGGGGCTGTGAGGCCATAAAACACTCTTCCTGTTTTACGTCTGAGGGAAATGGGGAACCAGTGGATGATTTTGAGTAGATCAGAGAGCTCACATTCCACCTGGTACATCTCTATGGTACAATGAAGGAGGCAAGGCTATTACACTAAGGAAAATGTAAGTTGTTAATGACTCAGCCCAAGATGAAAGCAGTGAAGGTGGTGAAAAGTGATCAGATCTGCATATATTTTGAAGGCAAAGCCAACAGGATTTCCTGATATGCTATATTTGGGGTGTGTGAGAAAGCAAAAATCAAGTATGACTCCAAGATTTTATCCAAGGAACTTGGAAGTTGTCATTCCCATCAACTGAATCAGGGAAAAATACAAGTGTAGCTGGGTTTGGGAAAAAAAGATCAGGAGTTGAGTTTTAGAGTTCAGGAGAGAAATTTATATATAGATAATTGCATATCAACAACATTTAGAAGAAATGTGAAGCCATGAGACAGGATGATATCACAAATGGTACAAGTGAAGGTAGAGGACTGAGCTGAAAAGCTCATGGAATTATTTCCTACATAGGAGTCATGAAAATGGCTCTTTCTTTGCATTATTTTTGAATTATTGTTACTTAGTGAAATATCTTGCTTTTGTCTGTTATAGTAAAGGCCACATTAACCCTAAAACACAGACATGTCTCTTACAGTAAAACAAGCTATCTCTCTTATGATAGATATTTATGCTTTCAGATAAATAGCCATGGTCAAACAACTATACATTACAAAGTAAAAAAACAAAAGATACATTGCAAATGTTTCTCTAGAAATTAAAGTTACTTAATCCTATCTCATATATCTTATGATTGCTACTACGGTTTCATCTAAAAAAAAAAAAAAAGAATGTCCCTCTATTACAAGGTGTTAAGAATATGGTGATACATGGGAAAAATACAACTAATGTAACTTATAGATTATAGTTAACAGTAATATTATAATATTATAGCAAAAGTTAAGCAGGTATTATATAAATGCTGAAGGTCAAACAAAGATATGAGATTGAGTTTTATGAGATGTGAATATGATCAGGCTTTTTTTTTTTTCATTTTCTTCATTAACAAGGAGAACTCTGTCATATAATTTAACCAATCTGTGGTCATTTATTCATCTTTCTGAACACTAAAGAAACAATTGTGTTTGTTTTTAGGATTAAATAAAATAAATGTGCCTGGACAGAATTTTTAAAATAAAAAATAAAAATAAATAAAACTAAAAATAACGGGCTAATCTCTGAGTTTAATTTCCTTGAATAGCTAAGATATTTTCAAATAAATGAGATTTTATACATTTTTATACTTCAGTCACACAGCTGTGATACTTTATATGTTTTTCTAACACATTATTACACTAATAAATCTTGATTCCAGGATTAGCCATGTTTTCAAAATGACAGAAGTAAGCAAAAACTTAGAAAACCTACGTTAGAATGCAAGAGTCATGAGAGCAGAAATTTATTTCCACATATATACAACCAGCACCCATGACAGTGCCTCGTGCATAGTAGCCACTTAAAAAATACATTTGTTGAGAAGGACAACCAGCAAGATGGCGGCAGAGTAAGGAGCTCCTAGAGTCAGCTCCTGCTAAGGGGCAGTTAGTAATCACCCAGAGCTATTTAAAGCACCTGTTTGGGGGCTCCAGGAGACCAGAAGAGCATCCTGCAACCTCCTTGAAGGAATGGAAGGAGGAGATGTCCACCTGCAGAGAAGATTCGTAAGTAGAGCCCTCCATGCCATGGAGGCCGGTGCCCATCCTCCACTGGAGGCACAAGCCACCTCAGGAGCTGTTCTGCGGCTGGAATTGGAAGCTCCATTCCACAAAAACAGGGGAGGAAGACATGGTTGGGCACCAGCTTCAGCCACTGATTAGTAAATTAGGCGGGCTAAAGTATAATCCTAAGAACAGCTAAAGTTTGAACCTGTCCAAGTCAGAAAGAGGCTGGTAACCATCATTTTAACTCTGCGCCTGGCACAAGGGGAAGCGGAGCTGACTGAAATCGCAGTACTGGTAGGGACTGGCTTCTTCCCATCCAGATTGGACTGCAGCTCTAGCCTAAGCCCCAGGCACACCTCTGGCAGGGAGGAACCTGGGGGGACTTGCACCAGCCTCTCTGGGAAAATACAGGCCACGCCACATAAGCTGGTGATCATCCTACTCTGGTGGCACAAGCTGCCTCAGGAGCTGTTCTGTGGCTGGAGTTGGAGGCTCCATTTCCCCAAAACAGGGGAGGGAGAGACGGTTGGCCACCAACTTCAGCTACTGATTGCTGGGTTTGGCTGACTGGAGTATAACCCTAGGAACAGCTGGAGTTTGGGCATGTCTGGGTCAGAAAGGGACTAGTAGCCGCCATTTCGACTCCGCTCCCAGCGTGAGGGGAAGCTGGGCTGACTGAAAATCACAGTGATGGTAGGGACTGGCTTCTTTCACCCAGATTGGCCTGCAGCCCTAGCCTAGACTTCAGCCCCACCTCTAGCAGGGAGGAAGCTGGTGAGCCCTGTACAAGCCTCTCCGGCATGTACATTCAGCTGGCACAGACTGAATAGTCAGAAGTGTACCAGGGAAACTGTGATCATTTTGAACCCACATGGCATAGACTGCTGCCCACATCTGCAGCTCCATCCCTGCCCCAGGCAGGGGAGGAAGGGGTGTGAAGTTTCATTAGTCTCTCTGGACAACTAGAGTCTAGGCCTGCATGATTTGGATTATTACACATGGATGTGGTTCTGTCTCCTCCCCTAGCAAAGAAGAAAGTTGGGAGAAGATTCATCAGTCCCTTGGGCAATGTAGGCAGCTTGTGCCTCCGCAGCTTACAGCACCAACTACACCCTCAGTTCCTACTATACAACCAGCTAGGGAGAAAGGACAAGAAACCCCTAAACTAAAAATAAAAACTGCACCCAGAATAATGACATCTAGTAAACCAGATATCAAGATGCCAGCAAAAAATTACAATCCACACCAAGAAATAGGAAGATATGGCCCAATTAAAGGAACAAGACAACTAATCATAGATGTTCAAACAAATCTCCTTAATAAATTCTATGAGATAGCTAAAGAGATTAAGGGTATTAAGAAGACATTGAATGAGCACAAAGAAGAATTTGAAAGCATACATAGAAAAATAGCAGATCTTACAAGAATGAAAGGTGCAATAAATGAAATTAAAAATACACTGGAACCGTATAATAGCTGATTTGAGGAGGCAGGAGAAAGGATTGGTAAGCTTGAAGAAATGGCCTCTGATCATACAAAAGAACAGATGAAGCAAACAATGGGAAGAATTGAACAAGGTCACAGGGAACTAAACAACAGCAAGAGATGTGCAAATACATGTCATTGGTGTCCCAGAAGGAGAAGAGAAAGGAAAGAGGCAGAAGGATTATTTGAAGAAATAATGATAGAAAATTTCCCGACACAATTGAAGGACATGGATATCCATCTCTGTGGGAACTCTCGGATCTTTACATCTAAGAAACAGCTTGGAGTCCTATTTGTTTGTCTACACAGGGAAATCACCACTATGAGTTCCTGCCATAAACAAGAACTTTCCTGCTAATCTTATCTCCCTTATCTCCCACCTTATCTCCTACATATATCACTAAATGTTTCTGTAATCTTGCTTCCCCATTATCAGCCCAGAATTCTTATTATGTTATTTATGACCTCTCATGTGCCTGCTCCCCTGCATATTCACCCTGACCTTGAGTATGAAAAGATTCTGAATAAAAGGCTTGCTGGGGATCAGCTCGAAAGGATAGCTTCTTTATCTGTTCTCCCCCGACATCTCTCAACTTCTGTGTTCAGAGTAATTTCATTGCACCATCACGGGCTCTGCTGGACAGGCCCCCACAAGACTTTGCAGGACAGATTCCTGCACATGTCCAAGAAGTACAACATACTCTCATCTGAATGAATCCGAATAGACCAACTCTGAAACACATAGCAAACAGAATGTCAAATGACAAAGACAAAGAGAGAATTCTGAGAGCAGCAAGAGAAAAGCAATGCATAACATATAAGGGGTACCCAATAAGATTAAGTGCCTATTTCCCATCAGAAACCATGGAGGCAAGAAGACAGTAGTATGATATATTTAAGATACTGAAAGAGAAAAACTTCCAGCCGAGAATCTTATATCCAGCAAGATTGTCTTTCAAATGAAGGCAAGTTAAGAATATTCACAGATAAACAGAAACTGAGAGAATTTGTAACCAAGAGACCAACTTTGCAGGAAATACTAAAGAGTGTATTACAGTCTGTAAAGAAAAGACAGGCAAGAGAGACTTGGAAGAGAGTCTAGAAATAAAGATTATATCAATAAAAGTAACTAAAAGTGTCAAAAGAGTGGTCAAAATAAAATATGACAGATAAAAGCCAAAGGTCAAAATGGGTGAAATAAGAACTGCCTTTCCAGGAATAACATTGTATGGATTAAACTCCCCAATCTAAAGACACAGACTGGCAGAATGGATAAGAAAATATGAGCCACCTATATACTGTCTGCTAGAGACTCAGCTTAGACCCAAGGATACCAATAGATTGAAGGTGAAAGTCTGGAAAAAGATATTCCATGCATTTAGTAACCAAAACAACAACAACAACAAAAGAAACTACTGGAGAACCTATGCTTATATTAGATAAAATAGGCTTTAAAAACACTAGTAATGTGCAATCTGTGGAGGAAGTCAGGGGAAAAAAATTCCATTTACAATGGCGACTAAAGGAACCAAATATTTGGGAATAAACTTAACCAATGATGTAGGGCACTTTTATTCAGAAAACTACAACTCATTGTTAAAAGAAATTTAAAAAGACCTAAATAATTGGAAGAACATTCCATGCTCACAGGTTGGAAGACTAAATATCATTAAGATGTCAATTATACCCAAACTGATATACAGATTCAATGCAGTCCTGATAAAAATTCCACCAGCATTTATTAAATAAATGGAAAACATGATTATCAAATTTATTTGGAAGGGTAAGTGGTCCTGAAGAGATAGAAACATCTTAAAAAGGAAAAGCAAAGTTGGAGGACTCTCACTTCCAGGCTTTAAATCATATTACCTAGCTACAGTGGTAAAAACAGCATGGTACTGGCATAAAGACAGACACATAGACCAATAGAACAGAACTGATCTTTAAGAAACAGACCCTCACATCTATAGTCAAGCGATATTTGACAAACTTGTCAAACCCACCCAGCTCGGGCAGAACAGTCCATTCAACAAATGGTGCTGAGATAACTTGATATCCATAGCCAAAAGAAGGAAAGAGGACCCTTATCTCACACCTTATACAAAAATTAACTCAAAATGGATCAAAAACTTAAACATAAAAGCAAGAACCATAAAGCTTCTAGAAGAAAGTGTTGGAAAATATCTTCAAGACCTGCTAGTAGGTGGTGGATTCTTAAAGAAGATAAGAGGAGGACTGAGATGGACTACTGATGTTTAATGTATGTAGAAGTTTTAATTAACCTTATTGTAAACATGTGGAAATGTATAGAATTGGTTGTAACACATTAGAGTGAGTAACAACTGGTTTATAAATGGGAATGTGGCTGAAAATGGTAGTCTAGGGATGTAAATGCCAATTGAAAGAAAGCTAAAGAATAATCTAGGGACTGAATAACAAAGTAAACCCAGAAATGGATGAGAATTGGGGTTGATGTACAAATGCAAGAATGTCTTTTGTGAGCTAGAGCAGATGTACATCACTATTGCAGGGTGGTGAGAATGTGGAGAAGCATGGGAAAAATACAACTGGAGTGACCTATGGACTGTGGTTAACTGTAATAATTTAATATTCATGAATCTAAGCCAAAGATGTACTGTGTGGATAATGGAGTATGGAAAAAGTTTGCTACATGTAAACTATGGACCTGGTAATACTTTGATGATATTATCTCTTATTCTGTGTGGTGTGTTGATAGAGGGGTGATGTATGGGAATTCTGCACATGTGCATGATTGTTTTGTAAGTTTACAACTTCTGTCATAAAAATATATTTAAAAAATAATAGGGTGAGTTGGGGAAAATACACCAAATGTGAGATAAGGACTATAGTTAGTAGTAAGATTTTGACGATATTCTTTCATCGTTTGTAACAAATTCTCACAGCAAAGCAAGGTGTTGGTGATGGGTTGATGTATGGGACCCCTGTATGATGTTTGCTTTGTAAGTTCACAACTTTTACTGTACACTTTACTGTTTATGTATGTTCATATATAAATGATATAATAATAATAATAATATGATAAGTTGGGGAAAAACACACCAAATGTAAGATACTTTTGTTGGTAGTAATATTTTGAGGATGCTCTTTAATCATTAGTTAAAAATGTTTCACAACAATGCATGGTATTGTTGGTAGGGTGACTTATGATGTTTGTTTTGTAAGTTCACAACTATTACTATATACTTATTGTTCACATATGTTTATGTATGTGTGATATACTTCAATAAATTTTTTTAAATGAAAAAAAATATTTGTTGAATGAGTGAATAATTATGATTAACATCTATCTCAGCCACAACTCAGACTCTGCTAAAAGAACAATTTTTAAATCTATTATTACATTCATCAAAATGGTACCAGAAGCCAAATTTTATATCGACTTGTTGATTGATAATCAGAGCTTTCTGTTGGGGATTGAATCATATTCCTCACAGATACGTTCAAAGCCTGCCAACTGGTTCTGTGGATGTGAATTCATTTGTAAATGGGATCCTCAAGTCTGACCCTGGGTACTGTGGGTGTGGACATTTTACAAACATGACCTTTGAAGAACCTATTAAGATGAGGCCAAATTTTATTAGGGTGAGCGTTAAGACAATATGACTAGAGTCCTTAAAAACAAACGAAATTTGGATATGGAAAGACAAGCCACTGGAGGAGACAGACAGAGAGATGTGTCAGAGTCAGAGATTAATTGTAGCAAGCCACCACCAGAACACTAGTCTTTGGAGAAGGTGTGGCCTGTTGATATCTTGATTTTTGTACTTCTAGCCTCCCAAACTATGAGATGATAAATTCCTGTTGTTGAAGCCAACCTATCTGTGGTATTACTCATAGCAACCTTGGCAAACTAAGACACTTTCTCTTTAACATTGGTAAGAAATCTTAGCCAATTTATGGTCAAAACATACTATTTATTAGTTACAATAGGGATAATGATGTGATTGATGTAACAATGCTGTCACTTTTAAATGATGTGTTTTTAGTGATAAATTAAACATATACAAAGAAATGTCAGGAGTCAAAACAGGAAGATCCCAGACTGTTGTACAATATTCCTGGTTTATGCAATCCTGCACTACTTTTCAAAACTAATTTCTCTAGGAAAAAATAGCATAAAATGCCTTGAATATACTTAATCTTCACACTTAATAAATTCATGTTTCACCCTACACTACCCAAAGAAGAGACACCTGAATCATTCTGCAAAATAGCTCAATCTACTTGCACATATATCATTTTGGTTGTATAGATGATTACAAGAGGCAATTTGTAATCATATGATTTATTTCCCTAAAGTTAACTGCCATTTTTGTAATTTTGCACTCACAAAGAAAACAAGTATTATAATTTGCTTCCCATATATTTTCCTACAGTTACAATGTGAGTATATAATGATGATTTATTGAAATCCACTGTGAAGTTACACTTTTCAGTGGTATTTAATAAGTTTTCCTATTTGATTTTTGACAAATTTGGGAATATTAATCTTCCTGAGACCATTCCACACACGTTGCTCTGGCAAAACTGAGTTTCAGGCACCGTCATTCAATCATGGTAATGTACCAGGAATTTGTTATGGGTGGTTGCAACAGTTTGGCAGTTTGATATAGTTATGAATTCCCAAAATAGGTATTGGATTATGCTTGTAAATTGGTCTGTTAATCTGGGCATGACTAAGTTATGATTAGGACGTTGACTGGGCCACGTCAATAGGGCGTTGAGCCCCACCCCTTGCCGGGTGGGGTCTCGAAGATAAAAGACACAGCAAAGGACAGTGTTAGAGCAGTTTTGAGTTGGAGTTGTGATGCAGAGTCTTGAGGTGGAGCCCCGGGAAGTAGCCTACAGAAGAGCTTGGTCGTGAGGAAAGAGAGAAGGCCGTGGGAAGAGAAGCAAGCCATTTGCCGGATAGTCTACAGCTGGCCTTGTGGCACAAAGCAAGCCTGAGCCCAGAGAGAGGCAAGGCCCAGGAAGAGAGGAACCCAAGAAGCCTGAACCCTGGCAAACGTCGGCAGCTGTCTTGCTCCAACATATAGCAACAGACTTTGGTGAGGGAAGAAACGTGTGCTTTATGGCCCAGTAACTGTAAGCTTCTACCCCAAATAAATATCCTTTATAAAAACCAACCGATTTCTGGTATTTTGCATCAGCATCCCTTTGACTGACTAATACAGTGGTCCATTGCCAGGTTCTTTTCTCATTGCACCCTGAAAGCAGAATGCTGTCAAAACGGTAAGGAAAGTTAAATATAATTCCTTTACAATACTGGTTGGAGACTTCAATACACCACTCTCATCAATAGATAGGTCATTTATACAGAAGATCAATAAGGAAACAGGGAACTTGAATAATATGGTGAATGAAATAGAATTAAGGGAAATATATAGAACATTGCACCCCAAAATGTTAGGTTACCCATCCTTCTATAGTGCACTAGACTATTCTCAGGATAGACCACATATTGAGTCACAAAACAAGTATCCATAAATTTAAAAATTTTGGAATTATATAAAGCATCTTCTCTAACCATAATGGAATGATGCAGAAAATCAGAAACAGGCAGAGAACTGTAAGAACCACAGATATATGAAAGTTAAATAACACACTCGTAAACAATCAATGGTTTCAAGAAGAATTTAAAAGGGAAATCAGTATATATGTTGAGACAAATAAAAACAAGAGCACAAAATATTCAAAACTTATGAGAAGCAGTGAAGGCAGATCTAAGCAGGAAATTTACAGTCTTACATGCTTACATTAAAAAGAAGGAAGAGCTAAAATCAGACTTAACTGCAAACTTGGAGGAACTAGGAAAAGATTAGCAACCTGAACCATAGAAAGCAGAGGGAAAGAAATGAAGATTAGAGCAGAAGTAAATGAAGTAAAGAATAGAAAACAATAGAAAGCAGTAACAGAATGAAAAGTTGGTTCTTTGAAAAGATTAATAACATTGACAAACCCTTAGCTAGATTGGCAATGGCAAAAAGAAAGAAGATGAAAAAAAAAATCAGAAATGAGAGGGAGGATATTACTACTGACCCCACAGTAATAAAAAGGGTCATAAGAGGCCACATGAGCAACAGTACACCAACAAATTGGAAAACCTAGATGCAATGGACAAATTCCAAGAATCACAGAACAACCTCCATGAATTCTTGAAGAAATAGAAGATCTCAACATACCAATTGCAAGTAAAGAGATTGAATCAGTCATCAAAAACCTCCGAAAAAAAGAAAAGCCCAGAATCAGATGGCTTCATAGGTAAATTATACCAAACATTCCAAGAAGAATTAATACCAATCCTGGTCAAACTAAAAAAATTGAACAGCAGAGAACACTATTTGATGCACCCTAATATGCCAACATTAGCATCTTACCAAAACCAGATAGAGAAGAAAATAAAATTGCAGACCAATATCTCTTATGAATATAGATGTTAAAATCCTCAACAAAATGCATGCAAATGAAATCTGACAGCACATTAAAAGATTTTTGCACCATAAGTGGGTTTTATCTTGCAATAAGTGCAAGGGTGGTTCAACATAAGAAAATCAATTAATATAATACACCACACTTACAAATTACAGGGAAAAAACACATGATCATGTCCATTGATGCATAAAATGCATTTGACAAAATAAGCATCCTTTCTTGATAAAAATACTTAGAAAAATAAGAATAGATGGAAAATTCCTCAACATGATAATGCATGTGAAAAACCCACAGCTAACATCATACTCAATGGTGAAAGCTTTCCTCTAAGATCAGGAAAATGACAAGGAAGCCTATTGTCATCACTGCTGTTCAACATTGTACTGAAAGTCCTAGCTAGGACAGTCAGGCAAGAAAAAAGAGATAAAAGGTATCCACCAAATTGGAAAGGAGAAAGCAAAATTTCAGTCTTTGCAGATGACGTGATCTTATATATAGGAAGTTCCTAAAAGTCTTCAACAAAGCTACTAGTGTTAATAAATGAATTCAGCAAAATGGCAGGGTACAAGATCAACATGTGAAAATCAGTGTTTCTATATACTAGTGATGAACAATCTGAGGAAATCAAGAAAAAAAATTCCATACCCAATACCAACAAAAGAATAAAATATCTAGGAATAAATTTAACCAAGGATATAAAAGACTTATGCAGGAAGCGGGTGTGGCTCAATGGATAGAGCTCCCATTTACCATATGGGAGGCCCCGGGTTCGCTTCCTGGGGCCTCCTTGTGAGGGCAGGCAGGCCGGCCCGCGCGGCGCGGTAGGCTGATGCTGCAAGACCTCACAGCAGGAAGCGGGTGTGGCTCAATCGATAGAGCCCCTGTTTACCATGTGGGAGGCCCCGGGTTCACTTCCCGGGGCCTCCTTGTGAGAGCAGGCCGGCCCGCGTGGCGCGGTGGGCTGATGCAGCAGAACCTCACAGCAAGGGGGAGATAAGCAGACACGGAAGAGACACACAGCGAATGGACACAGTAAAACACAAGCAGCAAGGGGGGGGATAAATAAATAAATAAATAAATCTTTAAAAAAAATAAAATAAAATAAAATAAAAGACTTATGCATTGAAAGCTATAAAACTTTGTTAAAGGAAATAAAAGATCAAAATAAAGGGAAGGATATTCCATGCTCATGGATTACAGTAATGGAAAAACCAATTATCAAATTTATTTGGATGGTGAAGGGGCTCCAAATAGTCAAAAGCAATCTTGGAAAAGAAGGCTGAACTTGGAGGACTCACATTTCCTCACTTTAAAGCTTATTACAAGGCAACAGTGGTTAAAAGAGCATGGTACTGGCAAAGGATAGATATATAGACCAATGGAATCAAATTGAGAGTTCAGAAATAGACCCTCACGTAAATGGCCAGCTGACTTTTTACAAGGCTGCCAAGTCCATCCAATTGGGAAAGAATTGCCTCTTCAACTATTGGTGCTGGTAGAATTGGATATCTATATGCAAAAGAATGAAGGAAGAACCCTATCTCACACCTTATACAAAAATTAACTCAAAATGATATAAATATAAGAATCAGGACTATAAAACTCTTAGAAAAAAATGTAAGGCAGCATCTTCAGGTCCTTGTGTTAGGCAATGGTTTCTTGACTTTACACTCAAAGCACAAGTAACAAAAGAAAATAACAGATAAATGGGACCTGATCAAACATAAAGCTTTTTGCACCAAAGGACTTTATCAAGAAAGTGAAAAGACAATCTATGTGATGGGAGAAAATGTTTGCAACATCATATCCAATAAGGGTTTAGTATCCATAACATTTAAAGAAATTCTACAACTCAATAATAAAAAGACAACCTAATTTTAAAAAATAGACAACAGACTTGAATAGACATTTCTCCAAGGAGGATGTGAAATGAATAAATGCACATGAAAAGATACTATCACAGGATATTAGGGAAAAGCAAATAAAAATCTCAGTGAGATACCATTTCCCCCCACTAGAATGGCTACTATTTAAAAACACAATGTAATATATACAATTTAATTTTTATGAATTTTGAAGCTAATGAAGGTATTCTGTTTCTACAGTTTTGTTAAATCCTATATAATTAGTTATATATAGAAAGAAGTTTTTTCTTAAACGAATTACTTTTAATTTTGAGGACATATATAAGCCATATAAAATATTTGTTTTAGATTATATTCTACTTTCATTACAAAATTCTCAGATTTTAGCATACTGAAAAGCACTTTTGCTTTCTTTCCAAATAGTTCTATCTAAATTTCTGCATGACTTTTACCAGCATTCCTGTAAATTAATTGGCAAAGGTCTGAGTATCCAGGTTCATAAATTTTAATGATAAAATTGAATACTTTGCAAGACCCACTGAATCTTTATTAGAATTTGGGAAGTTTTATCATTAAAGAACGGGAGTTAGATTAAGTTAGAACACAGAGAAAGAAGTCAGAAGGATTTTAAAGAGCACCAGCAGCTCAGCTTCTCTAATTTCTGGGATTCTAGGAATATATATATATATATTTATTTATTTATTTATTTATATTTAAGCAATTTGAATGGAGATATCTCAAGAATTTTTATTTGTTAATTTAGTATTACCATCCGGAGGTAGGAAAATACACATGAAACAACAAACGGACACAAACCACAGAAACACAGAAGCACAGAAATATAAAACTTACTAGTTTGAACCATAATATTGCACCCATTTCTGCACTTTTTTATTCAGATCTAAAGACATAAAAGATTGTATATATGGGATTTCATCCAATTCAGCAAACTTGGTTTTAAATTTGGGATTGTTAAGCATTTCCCTGAGATAATTAATTTTGGCTCTATCAAAACAGTCCCGCTGTGGCCATGCAAATTTAGGTTCATCATAGGTTAGCTTAACCCATTTAGTAAAGTAGTTGAAACTCTTGACACCAGGAATCTTATACATATGATATAGGTAATAAGCGGCCTTTGGACAGGTGGCTCCCCTAAGGGGGTCTCAGCTGACTGTTACCTCAAGAGTGATAAAACAAACAGAGTCAACAAACCAGAGAGCTCTTACTTGGTGGTTCAGTAATGAATTCACAAAGACAGGTGCTCAAAGACAGGCGATTCAGTAATGAATCTGCAAAGGATTTACCAGGCTGCTTGCTCAACAAAACAGGATTCAACCTCAGATGAAAGACATGGTTGTTCAAAGATGTGAGCTGGAGCTTCCGACTCAACTCATGGATGTTCCTGGAAAAGACAGAGCTCAATGGGCTACTGTAGGGACCATGCTCATCTCCAAGGCAGTAGCAGGTGGATGACAGAGCTCTCAATTGGAATCCACTTCTGGCACCAGAAATGCTGATGAAAGGGATAACTGGGAGACCTTCTGTGCGGCGAGAAGGAATTTCTATTGAGTACGGGCAGCATGCATACAGAATAGCACCAAATGGGGGTTTCTGCTGCTCAAAGGGTTAAGCTGTAGAAGCAGGGCTTTGAGGAGTGAGGGGGTGAGTGGATTAATCAGGACAGAGTGTCCTTGAGCAGTGATTGGTTAATAATCAAACTGCAGGAGCAGAGTGTTTTTGCAGATCTGGGAGATCTGGTGACTGTTAGCAGATTATCGTCATCCTTGACTTTTTCACCATAGTTCACAGGGGCCACTTTGCCACTATTGCAAAGGATCGTTGGTATGTCAGTTTAAGTACTTCATAGTTCCCTGAATAAAATGGGAGTTCACGCAAAACAAGATGGTTAGTAAAGTCATTTACCATTCCATTGTCACAGCAAATACCTCAACACCTCTTAAAAATTTCCAGAATTTTACTACAATCTTAGGCTTAGGTTAATACCCTTAAATTTGGGTGCAGGAAATATAACTTTCTATTTAATACTTTGAATGTACATTGAATATGTAAATAGTCTGTGAAATTTACAAAGACTGAGCTCAACTAGATGCCTGAAATTCATTCAACCATTTCTTACCATTGCAAATTTCGCTACTGTTGTATAGCAGAAAGGTTTTATCTCTCTTAGAATGAATTACTTCTCATTTTGATTGATGTTTGTTTAAAGGATGATTTTTGAACATTAGAAATTTTTCATGCCTTTAACTGTTATATCATTTTTAACAGTTGTTTGTTGGGGATGACTGAAAGCAATCAGAGCTTAGCATAAATGTTCAGAAACATTTTCTTAAGATTATAACTGGCATAGCCCAATTCCTTTTTCCTGAAGAAGTTGTTTGAAATTCATTTTCTGTTCCTTACTAAAGTAAAAGGATTATTTTGTTTCTTTTGTAAAGATTGGATTTTTTGTCACTGATTCATTATCGGGTATGTGATGAGAACTCATTTCTTCCATAGTTTTTTTTTTTTTTTTAATCTGCCAAGAAACTCACATAACAATTAATTTAATATTTTATTCAAAATGCAACATTTTTTTAAATGCTCTCTTTTTATTCTGAGTCACATGGACTGTGTTAGGTAGGCAGATTTGTTTGTGCCTCCTAATATCCCTGATGTAGACTAGACAGATATCTGTGATTTAATGATCACTAGTATCATAAAGCTGCTCTCTTGAATCATTTTTTTCCTAATCTACATACTGTTCTCTTTCAGTTGATCAGTTTGAGTTATAACCCTTTCAGATATTCAAGCCTTACCATAGGACAATTAATTTAAAGTACACAAAGCAATTCTCCCTCCATTTAAAAAAAATTCAATTATGTTCATTTTGATTTAGCCACAATATGCAGACCCAACACATTTAGATTTTTAATTTTGTATTTGACCACATAGATTTACAAATTATTAATGAAATCTAGAGGAAATCTTAAAAAGTCTATATATTTGTACTTTCTTGCTGTAGATATCACTTACACATTAGCAGAAAAAAAGTTTTGCATGAAATTTCTATTCATCTTTCATTGTTTAACAAAAGAGTGGTTACTGTAGTAACTAGTTTTTACTCATATCAGTATAAGCAAGAACACTAAATTGATGTTTATATTTCAGGTTAAGTATAATTTGTATTTAAGGATTGTGATTTCATAGAAATAATTTGCAAAACCTACTTTTAAGATGATTTCCACATCATTAGCTTTGGTTCATTGAGCTAAGAATAAAAAGGCTATTGTTCAAAAAACTTTTTAGTTCCCTAGATAGAAATTGTGAGTTCAAGGTGTTGTATTTTTATGGACAACCTCTTTTTAGTCCATTTTTTACATATACTCTAATATAAAAATTAATTTAATAATTCTTAAAACAAATAATTGATATATGCTCATTATAGCTTCAACAGATTTTAATAAGAATGCAAATGAAGGAAAAGAACCAGATGTGCACCCATTTTTAAAAACTTTTAAGAGTGAAGAACCAATTTGATGATTGTAATCTGGACATGAGCTTTTGAGTTCTAAGTAAGCTACAACTAAATGGGCCCAAGTCCTGGAAAATAAATAATGGAAAATAATCTGGTAGTGAAAGGGAGATGGATAAGGATGTCTAATCAAGTCTTTTCCCATTTTCATGCATCCACCTTAATTTGGCTGGCAATAACTGTGCAGTATTCTATCGATGTAGTACATTCATGCAATTCAGATGAGATGCAATGAGCAGGAATACAAGAAAACATTTCCTGTTTAATTTCTTTTATTTCTTTATCCATGTATCTCTGTTTTACCATTGAGTACTGAGTGCAATTCTTTAATGAATATATTTTTTTTAATTTTTATTTTTTAAAGATGCTTAGATTACATAAATCTTACATAAAAAATATACAGGATTCCCACATGCCCTCCCTGCACCCCACATCTCCCACACTTTCCCACAGTAACAACATCTCTCATTAGTGCGGTACATTCACTGCAATTCATGAACACATTTTGGAGCATTGCCACTAAGCATGGATTACAGTTTACATTGTAGTTTACACTCTTTTCTGTACAATTTTGTAAGTTATCACAAGATATATAATGGTCTGTATCTGTCATTGCAATGTCATTCAGGTCAATTCCCAAGTCCCAAAAATGCTCCCATATTACACCTGTTTTCCCTCTCACTGTCTTCAGAACCTCAGTGGCCACTGCCTCCACATCAATGATATAGTTTTGTCCATTGCTAGAATCATGAGTCTATAGTAGAATATCAGTAAGTCTACTTTAGTCCACAGTTCATTCCCCAATCCTGATGATTCTGGGATGGTGATGCCCATTCCACCTCTAATTAAGAGGGGCTTCGAACCCATAGGGCAGATACATGGGTAGATTGCTTGCAGTTGTAGACTCTCTCAGTTCCTTGGGATGGTTGTTGTCCACTATCATCTCCTTGTTGGTTGTCCTGGGTGAGTCCAATGAACTAGAGAGTAGGTGTTGCATCTCAGTTGAGATTCAGGGCCCAGCTGGCAGATGGACATCCCAAAGATTTAAGCCTCTTAGACATACACCTATCAACTCTAATAATAACTATAGGTTCAAATAGAAAGGTCAGAAGAGCCATGTGTAAGGAAATCACACCTAGTCCAACTCTGTCACACTGGGGACCATAAATTCCAAAGTAGGGTCCACCACAGGGCACCAAACTCCTGAGCTATCTGCCCTGACTATAGTGTCTGGATTTCTCCAGAGCCCTCAGGAGCCCTGCTATTTGGAGTAGTATCTGCTTTCGCATTCAACGAGATGCTGCTGAGATGTGCATAAGCATAACCTTTGGGATAACCTCCCGATCATGAATATCTTTTAGAATTCATTGCAAATAATTTATGTCTGGATAATAAAGAGAATGGAGTAAACTTTCACTCTGCATATTCACTTCACAAATCAATCCCATGTCTTGAAAGATTTAGTTTAAAAATGTCTAGTAATCTGCCATGGGGGAAGAGAGGAATATTCTTTTTAATCAATATTCATTTAAATTATTGTTTATATTATAGGCCCACAATGTCTCTGTTGAAATAAAATTTGATCTTCTTTGATAGTTCATAAGTTACCTCATGATCTCATATTTCATCATTATCACTATGAATATCAATTGTCAGTGTGCTGCAAATATGTGGCAGTGCTGAGAATTACAGATGATAGAATGCCAGAGAAACAAGCTTTTTATTGTACTCTAGAGTGAAGAATGAGCTAGCAGGGCGTCTTTATCTTTGAAACTTCCAGGAGAATGACACACTTATCTCTACTTTAGAGTTAGATCAGTACACTCATAAGAGAAGGTCATGGGCAAAGCTAAAGTACACAAAATGAATACTTGTAACATAATATTGAGTTGTAAGATTCATTACTTTGTGTATAGCTTGAAGACTTTCAGAAGTGTAACAAAGAGGCTATCTGTTACAAAACACCTCCTTTCCAGGGTGAAAGTCTCACTTCCTAGAACTTCTCTTCACTGTGGCTTTACCAATACACACACACATACACACACTCATACCTCTACTATGGAAAAATTTAAGCCATTAATGTAATAATATGAATTTTTATCAGAAAATTGAATAGCCATCCTTAAGATTCTAGAGAAAAAACAAGTCCTTAGTATAAAAGGTTATAATATGAAAGCATGATAAGTGGTCAAGAAAAGGCCATTCATCACTTTCTTAGAGTGGTCAAGGAAAGTCTCTGTAATTAGGTGCCATTTCAGAAAAGAAGTGAAGGAGTAAGCCATACAATACTGAGAGAATTGCATTCCAAGATGATGGAGCAGAGCTATAAAGGCTTCTGAGGCAGGCCTGGCATTTTCAAGAAACATTGAAGAGACTAGGGTGGCTGGGGTTCCGTGAGTGAGGAAAAAAGAGGGCATGAGTTCAGAAAGGTAGCCAGAGACGGGGTTATACAGGATCTCATACACTATGACAAGGATTTGTATGTTATTTTTGATAAGAGGGGAAGTCACTGAGAATTTTGAGCTAATAAAATCTTTTTTACCTTTTCAAAGGCTCATTTTGGCAACAATGGAGAATAGTCCATTGGTGACTAAGACTAGAAAACTATCAGATAAATGCAGTTGCTTTAGAGATTTGAACTTAGGATGTTCTGGCAGAGAAGTTATGGCAGAGAAACAGATAGGGTCAGAATGAGGGGAGGAGACAGAGGGAGAGGCAGATGACTGAGACAGATGGAGAGAAAGAGAGACATACAGAGAGAGAGAGAGAAGTTAACTTGTTATATGGAATTAACCCAGGTGACCGTGGGGTCGGTAATCCAAATCTTAAAGTGCAGGCAACAAGCTGGAAACTCCCATAAAGCTCATGCTGACTTTGAACCCGAATTCTCAATGGGAAGCTGGATGACTGAATTAGAAGCAGAAAGGCTTCTCTCTGATTTCATAACTTCTCAGTTCTGGCTTTTAAGATCCCAAGTGAGTGGATGAAGAAACTTCCCACATTGCTGAGGACAATCTCCTTTGTTGATTATAGATCTAACAGTATTAGGTGCAATCAACTGATTATAGATGACAATCCATGTACAAAATACCTTCACAGTAACAATCAGGCCAGTGACTGTTTGACCTAACAACCAGGCTTCATAACCTAGCCAAGTTGCCTCATGAAATTAACCATCACAGTGGATAAGAACATCTGGCTGAGTTCAAAAGATTCAGGAAGATGGGATTTAAGAAAAAAAAAAAAAAAAAAACAACTGCAGATAATGTTCAAGAAATTGATGAAATGGAATGATTTGAAGGAGTTTTGGGGGCCAGGAGAGAATGGTTTTGAGATAAGGGAGCTTATTTGAATGCTGATGGCAATTATCTAGTAATGAGGGGGAAAACTGATGATGCAAGAGAGAAAAGAGCAATTACAGTGGTGAAGCCTTTGAACAGAAGACAGATGATGGAATCAAGTGGCCCCTGGAGCAAAGGTGGTTCATCCATGGTGACAGGAGAGAAGGGTCTAAGGAAAAGAACATCCAAAGAAGAAAGTGACCTAAAATCTTCAGATGTCTATGCTAGATAAAGAAGATGCACCTGGGATATAAAGAGCATATGAGAAGCTTGTAATTCATTTCAAATAGTTAGACTGTTGAAAATTTTAAATTTTTACAAGCATGAGTTTTGATATTTAAAATGCCTGCTAAATATCTGCCCCAGAGACTTAAATCTTCTGTCTGTTCATATGCCAGTTGAGCCCTGATTCTCAGCAGATTTGAGGCCAACACCTACTCTCGAGTTTGTCGGACTCACCCGGGACAACTAGCAAAATGATGATAATGGACAATGCCTATGCTAAAAAGGAAAGTGTATCTACAACTGCAGGAAAAAACAGCTCCTTCATTCTGCCCCATAAGATCTAAGATCTCTCTCATTCTGAAGCAGAGTGGGCATGTGCATCCCAAAATCCTCAAGATCGTGGAATGAACAAACATAAGGGGGTAATGCAAATATGGACCAAAGTAGACTTATTATTACTATAGTTATGGAAGAACTTGTAACATTGATATAAAGATAGTAGTTACCCGAGGGTCTAAGGGAGGGGGAGGGAAGAATAAGTGAACATGGGGCAATTTTAGGGTATTGGAATTGTTCTGCAAGATATTGCAATGATGAATATAGGTCATTATACATTTCATCAAACCTATAAAGCTGTACCGTGCAAAGTGAAATCATAATGTAAATTATAGACCAGGGTTAGTAACAATGCTTCAATATTTGTTCATCAATTGTAACAAATGTACCACACTAATGTAAGGTACAATGTAAGATAGGGGGAAATGTGGGAGGTGGTGAGGGTGAGGTATATGGGAATCCAAAGCAACTTTTCTGTAATCTTAAAATTATTTTAAAATAAAGTTTATTATATGAAAAAATAAAATAACACTTGTTTTTGAGGGAGAAAATCCTTTTTTATTTTTTTAAAGTAATTAAACATTATTGTTAATTGAATGTGTGCAGTGCTAACAACTACATTATACAATAAAAATGGGAGAAATCCATTTACAAAATAATGAACTTATTTTCCAGGTATGGTAGTAGTATACTTTCAATTAATGTGTGTATGTTAATGTGTAACTGATGTTACGAAAATTTATGTTTTAAAAAACTGTTGCTTGTATAAACATTTCCTCTTTCCCAAATAGCATAGTTTTTCTGCAAAATTTTTACAAATCTTAGATTTACCACACTGTCTTTTCACTATGGGTTTTGTAGAAAGTATTTTTGCAGTAGATAAAAGTTATTTCTATAAAAATATTTATAATAATGAAAGTGGCAAAATAAAGAGATCTAGCTATTTCATTTGAGTTCTTTCCCCGTGTACCATAAAAGGTATATTTATTGCCACTCACAGAGGTCAATAAAGCAGACATGATCAGCAAGTTAAAAAATTCTGATATAGAACAGTTCATAGAAGTAATCCCATGAAATTTTGGAAAATCTATTATTTTGAAGCCATGCCTACAAGTCATAGTTAAATAAAATAACGAAATATTTTAATTTTCTTCACTCTAACAATATATATGATAAAATAACCTGAATATGCTAGTTATTTTCAAGTTTTCCCTTGATTTTGGCAAAGAGCCTATTTCTATCATTTGAAAAATCTTCAATGCTTTGTATTCTGGCCATTTGTTTTGCAAAGCCTCATTAGCTGAGTGTATTCACTTAATTTTCTGTGCTTCAGACCAAATAATTTTGTTTTTTCTATCTGTTCTAGTAAAATGAATAAAGGTCTGACTGCTTATAGTGCAAAACATGTGAATGAGATAGTTATAATGATTGATCAAGTATTGAGATTTTCAAGATAAGGAGTTGGAGCTGTGTAATCCAGGTACATACAGATATATGAGAGTTGCACCCCAGCCCCTTCCTGTTAAGTGGTTCCACTTAACAAGATCTGGCCACTGAAAGTGATGTTATCCCACTTCCAGGCTTGACTTCTAGACTCATTCATTCCTCTGTCTTCTAGTTTCTCTGTCTTCACTCATTGACCAACTACAGAAAATCGAAAAATGCAAAGAACTTTGGGCTTAGGGAAGCTACTAGATGAAAAGATCTTGGTTCTCTGAACATCTGCATGAACCAGACATCTCCCCCACTCACCAACGGATCACAATGAACTGTGAAATGGGGGAAAATAATACTTTTTCAGCTTAATCCTCTGATGCTTTTAGGTTACTGGTTACAGCAGCCAGGAAGACTTTCCTTCACTCAACAGAATGAGTATAAATCCTCTTCACACCTGTGTAATATTAGTCAAGAATGTTAACCTTTATTACCCTTAGTTATCTCATCACCAAATCTTGGATAATAATTCCCATAAGAGATTATGATAAATAAATGAGATGTTTTCTAAAATGCCCATCAAAAAGCAGGATTGACATTTGGCAATTATTATTATGAAATATGGTTTCTATCTTAATCCTTTTTAAATTGCCATTTCTCTTACAACTGTGATTTACATATATCCAAAATTAATTATCCATTTCCTTATCATAGAAAGTAAAAGGTACAGAAAGTTATTAAACCTTTTTTACGAAAGCTGGATTTTCATAATAAACATCAATTAACAATAATGACTGCAGGGTTTCCCTGGAACATATATTCTTATATAATGCCCATTCTTTAACCTTTTTCTTTTAATCATTTGCCTCTTGTTCATTGCCTTGGAGTTGAATGACCTCCAAGACAATGTTATGAGGCTAGTGCTTGCAATATCAATTGCCAAATTGTTTGCTAAAATAACCTCATGAATTTTTCTTTCGCCCTCTTGAAAACATTTATAGTGGCATTTTCTTGCTCTCTGACTGGCAGTAACAAATGAGTATATGATAATTAACATTAGTACATAATAATTAAAAGAATTATATACTCACGCATTGTTAACACAAAGGATTACAACACAGGTCTTATCGGATTCATCCTTCATTTCCTTCTGTTCTTCAAGTTTAGAGATTGGAAGTGACATTTCAGTACCCAGCCCATCCTCCCCCTAATGCAGAAGTCGTCTGGACAGCTTCTCCACCAATTCATCACACAGCTTCTTGGTGAACACTTCTAGTATGGGGATCTTACAAGATCATCCATTCTGCTGCTTGAATAATCTGCCTATCAACCAACAAACAAAAAATCTAAATATTTTTATACCTACTTTCCAGAATAATCCACCATTTGCTTTAGTGATGATTCTGGAGCAACTAAAGCACGTTTATTGCCTACTACAATCATGCATTTTTTAAAGTGGTGTTGAAAGTGGAATTTATTATAGGATTGCAAATGTATTTAATATAACCTGAGGCAAGAATGTATAAGAGCCTCACAAAGTAGCTGGAACCAGTAAATGAAAAGCCACCAGGAAAGCATACCGCTTCTTTCCACAAATCGATTTCTCTCTTCATTTACTAACTGGAATTCTTTCCTCACCCTACTTGGCAGAAAAAAATGGCCATATCACATGTTCTGAGAGAGATTCTGATTGTCTCCTCTTAGGTCAAATGTCAACCTCTTGTCCAATCAGCTGTGGCCAGGGTGGTGGAATTACATTCTTGTACTTGAGAAGGAGAGTTAAAGCCAGGGCTTTCTGTTAGCTTTGCAAACACCCATAAGAGAGGATTATAATGCCTTACCCTCATTATGGTTTTGAAACCATCCATCCCACAGTCCTAACATTCCTAGGTTTATCTTTTCTGTCTTACATATTCTTGACAACACATAAATTCAAGACCCCTCACTAATTAGGCACTGAGTTCTAGAAACTCAGTAGTAGGGCAATGTTTCTGAAATGATTCTCAGAACCAGACAAAAATGGCCTTCACTGCAATTAAATACCAATATTAATATATTTAAATGTAATTTATATATGTAATCTCAAAATTATTTTATGAGACTATTCTGTGTTTAAAAGCCCTATCTTAAATGCTGTCTATACACTATCATTTTTGCTGATCATTTATTATTCTTTTAGTTTGGACAGTTATTCTCAGTTTTTTCTTTTACAAATAGGCCATGATGGACATCTTTGCACATAAATGTTTCTCTGGGTAATTTTTCCTTAAAAGCCATGCTTTGAAAAGATCTGATCTAATGTGCATTGTAAATTTAATTTTCAGAATGCGTATACTGATGACTAAAGCAATTTATTTGCAATTCTCTATTTCATCCCACCCTAACAAATACAATGTATCATCTTTCTTATATCTGAGAGAAAAATTTTGATTAGCAAATACAATGTAGATTAACCTAAACAATATGATATACAGATTCTTCATAATCACCCTTATACTAAAAATTACATATTATGATACTTCAATCTTCTGAACTTTGCTTAAACTCATCATAGCTGTAATTATATGTGTTTTGTCAAATAGTGAATTTGTTTATGTGCAACACAGACACAGAATCTAGTAGAAAATCTCTGCTGGCTTGAAAGATGCAGACTTACAAATCTTAAGTGAATTTTTTTAAAAAAAGAATATATATCAAATTCACATAGAGCTTATTACATAAATAAAGGAAAAAATCAATTTTATAGATTCAATTAATGTAATTTACCACATGGAAAGAGAAAAAATGGTGATTTTAATACTGTATCTAAATCATTTGATAGAAATCAATGTCTATTTATGATAAAAAATAAAAAAAAAACTTTAACAAGTAAGGAATAGAAGTACTCTGTTTACCTGATAATGATAATAAAGAAAAACTATTAACAAGCATATTGGTTCTAGGTTGTGAAACATTAGGAGCTTTTCCTCTCAAGGCAGGTATGAAACTGCAATGCCCTCTATCACTGATTCTTCTCTATATTTTAAAGAAGGTATTAGTGTTATATGAATTGAGAAAGAAAAGCAAATTTTTTTATTAACAAATCTTTATCTATGTAGATAATCCAAAAGAATCTAAAATTAAATTATTTTATCAGATTCATGAATCCAGTAAGATCACTGAATAAGATCAACATACTATAAGAAAATATATTGAAATAAATTATTAATGAGAGAACTAAACTTATGAGAATCTAGAAATAAAGTATCAATATATATGCAAGACCTTTATAGAGCAAATTAAAACTCTGGGAAACATGTGAAAGGAAGACATAAATAAAAGGAGAGATATATCATGATCATAAATGATAAGGCTTAGCATGGAAAAGGACTTGATATTCAAAAATAACCCTCTTGAGCTCAGAAAAGACCTCAGAAACAAACCTTAAAAAGTTGATGCATGATATACATACATCAATTTTTTTAAGGTTTGTAGTCATCCAGGACAACTAACAAAAGAAAAATGAAGGACAATGACCATCCCTGGAAGCGGAGAGTGTCTGCAATGGCAAGCAAGACAGTCCCATCCATCTGCCCCATGGGATCTAAGCCCCCTCTCAGTTAGAGGTGGAGTGGGTATCACCATCACAAAATCCTCAAGATTAGGAATGAACAAACATAAGGGGGAATGCAACTATGGACTAAGGTAGACTTATTATTATTCTAGCAATGGAAGAACTTCTACCATTAATATAAAGGCAATGGCTACCAGAGTTTCTGAGATGACAGAAAAGGAAGAATAGGTGTAACAAGGGGGCATTTTTTGGACATTGAAATTGTCTTGCATGACATTGCAATGATGGATACAGGCCATTATACATTTTATCAAAACCTATAAAATTGTGCAGGGCAAAGTGTAAACTGTAATGTAAACTATAGTCCATGGTTAGTAGCAATGCTTCAATATGTGTTCATCTATTGTAACAAATGTACCACACTAATGTAAGATGCTGTTAATGTGGGAAAGTGTGGGAGGGGGAGAGAGTGGGGTGTATGGGAATCCCCTATTTTTGATGTGATATTTATGTAATCTAAAGCTTCTTTTAAAATAAAAAATAATAGTAAAAAAATTGATGTATGTCACATCTGGGTGAAAGGAAGGTGGAGAAAAAAAGTTTTGTGGGAATAATGGCTTTCCAATGAGGAAAAAAATTAAACTTCTTCCAGCAGAAGATACATAAAAGTAATTCATGATGAATAAATTATTTTGATAAGGAAAGAAGACTGTCAACATTTCAAAAAAATATGAGAAAATCTTTATAGCTTCAGTTTGAAGGCAGAAAATGCACAAATGATAAGTCATAACACAATCATAATTGACTACAAAAAACTGAAGTCTTGTAAATGATAAAAAGACACCAATGGCGTAGAGGAAATACAAACTACAGACGTAGTCTGCAATAAGCAAATGAGTAAATGATTAATATACATAATATAGACATTGATATATCTTAAGAAGGGTGCCAAACCAATTCGGTGGAGAAAGAATATTCCCCTCCAAAAATGGTGCTGGGACAACTGGATATACACATAGGAAAGTATGAAGTTAGATCACTATCTCACAACATATGCAAAATTAATTCAAAGTGGTACATAGATCTAAATGTAAGAGCAAAAACTGTAAAACTCATAGAACAAAATAAATCTTCTTAATCCTTAACTTGGTAAAGAATTCTTTGTTATGACACTGAAAGAAAAATTGACAAACAAAAAATAGATACATTTGACTTCATCAAAATTAAATCTTTTGTGTTTCAAAAGACACCATCAAGAAAGTGAAAAGATAACAGAATGTGGGCAACAGTTTGCCAGTTCCTCAGGAAGAATTACCACATAACCCAACAAACCTGTTCCTAGGTATATATCCAGAAGAATTGACAGTAGGGACTCAATAGATTTTGACACACCAATATTCATGTGGCATTATTCACAATTGCCAAAAGATGGAAGCAACCCAAGTTTCCATCAACTGATGAATGGATAAACAAACTGTGGCATATACATACAATGGAATATTGTCCATCGGTAAAAAGGAATGAAATTCTGATTTTTGCGACAACATGGATGAACCTTGAAGACATCATATTGAGTGAGATAAGCCAGACGCAAAGTAACAAATATTGTATTACCTCACTGATACCAAATAATTAAAATTAGAAAACACATAGAGTCAGAATCTAGAATATAGGTTACCAGGTACCAAGTTTGGAATAGGGAATGGGGATTAATTTTTAATTTGCACAGAGTTTCTATTTTGGTTGATTATAAAGTTTTGGTAATGGATGGTGGTGATGGTAGCACAACACTGTGATTGTAATTCACAGCACTGAATTATATATTTGAATAAGTTAAAAGGGGGAAATTTTTAGATTGTATATATGTTACTAGAATAAAAATTTTAAAAATACATAGGGCTGTAAAACGCAGTGAACGCTATTGTAAATGAAGGACTCCAGCTGATAGTAAAATTATAAAAATGTTCTTTCAGGAATTGTAACAAATGTATGATATTAATCCAAGTTATTAATAATAGGGTGGTATATGGGAACTCTCTATTTCATGTGTGATTTTTCTGTAAACATACAACTTCTCTAATAAAAAATATTGCCCAAACAAAAATATAAAGTTGATAGCCATAAAAAAAGATACAAATAATAGACAAATCATTGGTCACACATACCTTTTTCCAATTTTACCTAAATAGTTTGAAATTAACAATTGTCAATAAAGATAAGGGAAAATGGGAACTCAAAAATGGAAGTTGGGGGGGTGGTAAATTGATAGCATATCCTTGGTAAGTAATTTGGCAATTTTTAGAAAAACTTAAGATGTGCTTTTCCTATACTTCATGTTTATTCTTCAGAGTAGGTACCCTAGAGAAACTCCTCCTTGCACATAGGCACACTTTAAGATATCTCTGGCAAAATCATAAAATGCAATACTCTTCAGCCTTTAAGATCACTGGCATTAAGCTATTTTTATCAACAAGGCAAAATATGAAAATAAAAATGTATTAAATTAAATTATATAACATATATATGCTATATATAATATATAACATTGCAATATATAATGTATTGCAATGTTATATATGATATGATAAGAATGCTATAAGGCTTAAAAATAAGTGTTTTACAAAAATATTCATAAATGGAAAAATCTTATAAAATGAAACACGGTAATGCTAAACACCAATGTCAGGGAAGTAATGAGCTGCAGAGGTAAGTAGAGGAAAGGGATGTTGTGTAATTGGGCACTTATATTGGAGTTTGAGAGTAATCTGCTTTTTTAAATTTTTTCTTCTTTCTA